>JAMAKQ010000051.1:0-204781 GCA_023628475.1 Chaetomiaceae sp. PF1801
TTCAGACTGGCGAAGGGTAGACAGAGGTTTTTAGTCCAGCCTTACAGGCATGGTTTTCCTTTGTAATTAGTAGTTGAAGGTCCGGCGAGCCCTAGGGCATAGCGGAGTAGGAGTAATAATAATAATAATAATATATACGCTCGCTGCTGGATCCCAGACCTTAACGGTGCCGTCGCCAGACCCGGACGCTAGCCATTTGCCATCCGCCGTAAAGGCGACCGACCAAATTCCGCTGTAGTCACCGCCGTAGTCCCTAAGCGTCTGTAGGCACACGCCACTTGCTGGATCCCAGATTTTAATAGTGCCATCAAAGGCCGATGCGAGTCGTTGGCCGTCTGCCGTAAAAGCGACCGAGCAATCGCCGTGACCTCTAAGTAGCGTCTGTAGACATATGGTCATTCCCAGATGCCAGATGCCCATTCTCAGATGCCAGATCTTAACAGTTCCGTCGTCGGACGCCGACGCAAGTCGTTGTCCGTCCGCCGTAAAAGCGACCGAGTAAACGTGGTCGTCGTGACCTTTAAGTGTCTGTAGGCATATGCTCATGCGCATTCCTGGATGCCAGATCTTAACAGTTTTGTCGTCGGACGCCGACGCAAGTCGTTGTCCGTCCGCCGTGAAGGCTACGGAGCGAACGTCGTCATCGTGACCCTGAAGCGTCTAGAGGCACACGCCCCTTGCCGGATCCCAGATTTTAACGGCGTGCCAAGCGGACGCCGACGCTAGTCGTAGGCCATCCGCCGTAAAGGCGACCGACCGAATACAGCCGTCGCGGTCCTCAAGCGTCTGTAGGCATATGCCCGTTGCTGGATCCCAAATTTTAATAGTGCCATCCCTTGATGCCGACGCTAACCGTTGACTATCTGCCGTAAAAGCGACCGAGACGACGCTGTTCTCGTGGCCCCTCAGCGTTTCCAGACACGTGCCAGTTGCAGGATCCCAGACCTTAATAGTTGTGTCAGTAGACCCCGACGCCAGTCGCTGGCTATCTGCCGTAAAGGCAACCGAATGGACAATATCACGGTGACCCTCGAGCGTCTGCCGGATTGCGTCCCAGCAGTCCCGAATACCTGCCGTCATTTCAATAAATGAGAGCCTTTCTTTCCAATACCGATTTCTAACCATGCTTTTCACCGGACTAAACACCAGAGCAGAGCCATACGTCTGCAACGGGGCCCTCTCTATAATGGATCTGAAACTGAGGACAAGTCTCGCTGCGTCGTTCAATAGCTCAATAAAACAAGGGTCGGTATTCGGTTGGGACTAGCAGCGTTTAGTAGCCAGACATCATTATAGCGTTAAGAAACATACCTGCGCCACATGTAGAAGCAGCTTTCTTATCGATACCACCCCACTTGGAAGTTCCTCTAGAAGAGACAGACTTTCAAGCCAATGGAGGAAGTGTTCCTTCAGAAATCCAAACACTTTGCCGTCGTTCGTCAGCTCTCCTAGATACTTGGAATTATCGTCAAGGGAGCAGACATGGTCGGGCCAGAAGACGCAAGAATATCGTATTGAAGCCAACGGATCTGGATCAGGGGGCGTCATATTTTCCGGTTTGAAGCCGAGGTCGAGGTCGTACATGTTGCGTCTTAGCATTGAGGACATCGCATCTATCGAGCGTCTGACAATCTCGCTATGCCCTTGAGCGGGCCCAGCTGACTGAAGTCGAAACTTGTAATTTTTCTCCAGGTAATCTTTTGCCGACTGGTGAATCAAGTTGACTGATCCCTTGGCGATTGTGAGGAAAGAGCCGCACATCTCGACAGCCGTCTCTGCGATGTCCAATGGCAGGCCGGTAAGTACGGAAAGCTCTGAGATAGACAGCGGGCGGAAGGCAAGAGACGTAACTACCAAGACTGTCTTACAGTCCTGGGGTTCAATCACTTGCCCCTCCTCAATCCTGGTCATCATGTGCTCGTACAACTCCGACAAGCCAGGAGGCATCTCTCTGATACGCTTGACAGCGTACCCTCCATGCACTGTCTCGAGGACTTTGAACGCAAGGGCCACCCACAAAAAGGTGTTCTCTGCTCGTTTGCGGACTTCGTGTGACACTTCGGCCAAAAAGCTGTCGCTGTATCCTTTTCTGCGCTTGAGGATTGTGAGTTTGTGGTCGATGTATGCATTGACGGGTGCTGCCAGACGTTGCGTATCCAGCTCGACAAGGGAGTTGGAAGCGTCCAGGGAGTTAGTGCCCCGGTCCTTGAGTCCAGCGAGAAGGTCAACTTCTGGACGGCTAGAGAGTAGCCATCTCACCTTCTGGGAGAGGTTGAGGGAAGTCGAAATGAGATGGATGAGGTCCGACCGCCCCTGCGCGCACTCGTCAAGCGCATCGACGGCGAGGTACACAGGGGACAACTGAGGATCCTTCAACATATCCCGAAACGCTTCGGACAGGGCGATGAACGCATTTTGGTCCCGGAAGAGATCGGCACCTGACTCTTTGTACTTCTGAAGCAGATGGGATATGAGACGTGGCTGTTGAAGAAGGAGAAGCCAGATCAAGGACCGGAGGACGGCGGTGGCGTTGTTCAGGGCGGTATCTGTGCCTTGACAGAAGAAAAAGGAGAGTCCTGGCGCCAGGACGACGGGTTGATGGGAGAGTTGGCGGATGAGGCCGATCATGAGCATCGTCTTTCCCGTGCCGGCGTGTCCTTTTATGCAAAGCAATCGACGTGGCGGTCGATCAGATCCGCTATCGTCCCAGTTTGTGAACGCTGCATACTCCGGGGTGCGAAAAATCCACTCGTACGCGTCATCGAGCAGCTCATCCTTGCTCTTCTCGATCCGCTCCATGTCGTGTTGCGGATCAACGACGCGGAGATCTCTGCGGCACGCTGCCTCGATATCATCCCTACGAGCGTCCTTCTGCACCAATATGAAATCCTGAACTACATCGCTATTAAATTAACGAAGGTCTACTAGCAGCATTGGGAGACTAACTAGATTGAAGGAATTCAACAGCCCTTCGCGTCTTCTGGAGGTCCCGGGTTGGTACGTAGCTGAGGAGCTCCTTCCCAAACGCAGCCGCCGTGGCAGAAGCATAGGGTTGCCATCGGTCGTTCTTGTGAGAATCTGCGTAGTCGCAAATGCCCCCGACCACGAGACATGGGTAATGATTCATCAACCCGGCCGCTTCCATCTCGACACAGAGGCATCCTCGTCCGACATGCTCAGCGACCATATCCCGCGTATCCGCGTCCTTCACCAGCGTGTTTCCAGACGCAATAATGCCGTAGTGGATTTCTGGATCAGTCGAGTCCCGCTCGACGCGCTTAATTTCCTCACGGAGATCGCAGCCGCGGCAATCGCGGCCTCCAGCGTGTTTGTAGGACGCCTTGAAGAGCCTGTCATTCTCGCGCCCTTGGTAAATGAATGATTTTGCCATGGGGGGATGCGCCGTCCACATGTCTTTGAGCAGAACGGGAAGCTTCGATCCGGTGACACGGTGTTCCGCCTTCAGGTTCCCCAGCGCGTGGAGGAGGACCGGCGGAGGCATATTGAGGAAGTCTTTCCGTTCGCGCTCGCCCCCGGATTTCGCCTTCACTAGGTCGTATTGAACAACCCCGCCGGTGGTTTCGTCGGGCTGGCTGACGACGACGTCGCCAAGCCGGATGTCCATGCCCTCGTCTGGTCTGGCAATGCCGCTCCCGATCCCCACCAGGAGCCCGATTCGGATTTGCGGTAGGGAGGAAAGCAAGCTGGATGCGGTGGTGGCAGTGGACGTCGTGCCATATACTCCTGCCGGGAGCGAGGCGATCACGATGTTGTGCCCTCCCATCCGGCCCCAGGTGTACGAGTTCGTGTCGCTTGGATGCTGCGAAAAGCCTTGCGGTTTGTCGTATCGCTCGTCAAGCAAAGCGATCGCCGCGGCGCGTTCGATATCGAGGGCCGCAATCCACCCAACGGTGTAGTGATCGGTGCTGTCCAACGTCTTCTGCGTCATGATGGGTCCGAATAATTGACAAACGAACTCTTTCTAGAGTCTGTTCGCTTTATCGTGAACTCGCTCTTTTGACTCGAGTTGGCATGTGAGGAGGAAAAAAACTCGCGACAGACAACCAAGAACGCCCTCACGAGAACTTTGCCACATAGTGCTGTATTCATTACGTCACTGAGATGTCAAAGGCGTTCTCGTGTATCGTTTTTGGGTGAGGTTCCATCGTCTGCTACATGTCTGAGGGGCCATGATGCTTTACTGACGAGTGCGCTACGCGCTCTTGCACCTGTGACTTCGCCGCCATCCACTATCAGATTTGCGTGTTCATTATCCCGCGGTCTCTTGAAATCTCAAATGAAGTGGGATTGCTGTTCGTGTTCTTCAAGAAGTGATAGGACCGCACAACCTATGAACGGTGAAAGGGTGCCGAGGACTCGCAGTAGCATGATTTTGAGCTTGAGAATGGGCTGTTTGCTCTCCATGCGCTGCGTCTCTCAAATGTGGAGCACTCTCTTGCTGACCGTTTACGACCTCTTCTACCGCCGAATCGCTGCTGTTTGCACTCTCATAGCCTTTAGACCTACTCGCAGGTGTTGAAAGCCAACATTTACAAGCCAAAGTGTTCCAGGGTCGTATAGAGTAGATAAACAAACGGTGGCTACGTACAGGCACCACTAAGTGTCGCTCTGAACTCTCGCAGTGCCTCAAAATAGTGGCGGGGGTGTGGACAGGTGCGCGAGGAAAGGCTATCTTCGCTAGAATGAGACTGGCGCCGGTGGTGCCGCGGCGGGCTTTGCCGAGAGATTTTTACTCACACACGTCGCTTAGAGTGCCTTGGTTGTGGCAAAGTACACTTACCAGTCGGCCATGGCACCAGGAGATGGGTGGATGAGTTCCAATTAGATCTTGTTAGTTTCCCGCCTAGAATAAGAGTTAAGGTTAACACTGTGAACGGAGATCGTGAGATAGTGGTCACAGTCAGCCATTGCTCCACGACCACCCAGGACCTCCGATGTAGGTGATTCCCTGACCATCACTGCCACCGTAACCACCCCTGCTTGTTGACCAGCTGTAGAACCCCTTAGCAATTGTTGTTCGTAACAGTAGCTTGCAGCCTCAGGATACCGAGGATAATAGTGCTTCCTTCTGCGCCATAAATCCCATCTCCATTGAGCCACCAGCGGCCCGGAATCACAACCGCCCCCATTCTCTCGAGGCTCACGCAATCGACGCTGTGTAACTCGCGGCCATTGATGAAGGCTCTGGTGCCGGTATGGCCCGAGGCGTCTGGGACGAGTGGCCCGCCGCCGAGAGATAGGCCCGCCGGAAAGAAACCACTGCAAGGACCTCCGGCCACGCCATATGCTCTACTGATGCGGTCGTACCTATTTCCTTTGCTTAATCTTGAGCCTGAGCTAAAGAAGAGAGCAAAGGGGTAGTACTGACCAATAAAACCGTGACAAAACAGGACTAACTACGGCCTCGAGGGCGAGCAGGTCTGTTTTTCTGTCTGACTCCATTGACAACAACCTGGCTGTAGACGGGTTCAGGCGGGACGATCATAGCCGGGATCGGGCGGGCTGAAATTCGATGCTGTAGGCAGGAGTGCAACGAACTTGGTGGGCTGGCCCAGCTCTCCAAACTGCGTGACCTGAGAGTTGGTCAAATTGACGAACCTGGGCGGCGCAAGAATAGAGAGGCGGCTGCGCTAGTAAGTAAGTAAGTAATTTATTGACGCCCGGCGGATAACCCGAAAGGGCAACTATTACAATCTGACTATATACATTCCCCAAGATATGACCTGATCTCGTCAATGCCCATACAAAGTTCATTCTAGTTCGTGCCGTCTTTTATACCATTTCTCTTCGGATTCTCGTGAGTTAGTAGGGTTGTTAACAGGCTTGCTTGAAGGCGATTCTTCAAGTGTTCAACGTCCTATCCTCGGCGGCTGAAGCGGTGCCTGCTGTCCGTGGCACGAGGTAACGGGTCTAGGTTGGGTGGTTTAGCCGGCCTGCGGTTGGTTCGTGTCAAGGCGCCCTGTGGCCATTGCGAACCGTATGGTTGCCCGAACGGCTGCCATGTTGGGGGTCCAGTCTTTCTTATCCGATGTCGATTTCCCTCCTAGGTAGAACGAAATGTTGCTTCTGTGTGTGTCTGTGCATTCGAGCATCTCCACTCGGTATGCTGTCCATTTTCTGCATCGGAAGAGGAAGTGGTCTACAGTCTCTGTTGCTTGCCCGCATGCGCACTGATCTGACGGTGCTGTTTCAATGCGGTGGAGGTAGCCGTTGAGTCTGGCCATGCCTGTTCTGAGCTGAGCGAGCACGCCGGCCTCCTTTCGTGACAGGTGGTCGTACAGCAGTCGGGTGTGTTTGCCTGGTAGTGCTGCGTCGACTCGCTTGGAATGAGCTCCGACTTTGTCTGGTAGCTGATTGCTGGTGCTTCTCTTGGACCATGCCACGTTGAGCGTTGTTGAGCGTGTCCTGGGCGTTTGTGTCTGCGGAGTGGCACCCTGTCTAGTGGCGTGTTTGGCGTACTTCTTAGCGACTTCCCAAAGCTTGTCCTCTTCACCTGCAGGGAGCCAACGTATTGTTACTGTGTTCTCGTTCCTGCGTAGTGCCCTGATTGACTCGTAGATGTGGCAGATGTGGTGTTGCCCAGACTGCTGTCTAGGCTGCCAGAGCGTGAGAACGGCCGCTTTATTGCGTGTTGAGATCTCGATACGGCTAGACCTAAGCGTTGGCAGGGTGCCTAACGCTCGTTCCATCGCTGCCAGCTCCCCGGAGTATTGGTTCTGTTCTAATCTCGGTCCCAGCGTAGAGGAGAAGGTCCCAAGCTTTGGGCTGCCGTACACGGACGGCGGCAGCGTCGCCGCTCCACCAACTCCCACCAGGTCGTTTCGCGCCGAGCTGCTTACGGCCATGCGTACATCGTAGTTGACATTCCGCTGTGTTGTCGTCAACTCGTTTGTGGTGATCTGTACGCGTTTCTCCCACGGTGCCAATGTAAACGGGTTAATGGTTTCCAACTCGTCCATTGCGATGCCTCTGAGTGTGTCTGCCACCTGGTAGAGTGGCGAGCGGTGTTTCTTAAATTTTCGCACCCGAGAAATGTTTCTGCGCAATGGGTTGGTGTCTGGCAGTGTGTGAATGCCCGTCACTCGTAAGACCTACAAGACCGACACACAACCATTCATGATCAAGGGGCAGACTGTCGAGCCCCAGGACCATGTCAAGATCCTAGGAGTGGTTATGGATGCGAAACTAAAGTACAAAGAACACATTTGGAAGGCTACGTCCAGGGGATTGGAGGCAGCAATGGAATTACGACGTCTCCGAGGACTGTCTACATCGATGGCACGGCAGTTGTTTACATCCACAGTCGTCCCGGTGGTGGACTACGCCTCCAATGTGTGGATGCACGTATACAAAGACAAACTCGTGGGACCCATCAACAGGGTCCAGAGAATGGCGGCGCAAGCGATCGTGGGGACCTTCCTCACAGTATCAACGAGCGTAGCGGAAGCGGAAGCCCATATCACCACTGCACAAGATCGATTCTGGAAACGGGCCATCAAACTCAAGAGGCAATGGGTGGCGTGAGAAAAGCGGAAAGAGTACGGATGTCGCTACCAAAAGAATTGGCTCACCGCTCTGTATCTTTCTGCCAGGCAGAATTACGGCATTTAGCCGGTAACCCACTACAACCGCTATTGTATTACCCCTCATTTTCTGACCCTGAACCACAACACAGCCTTGTTTTACACGCTCTTTCACAATGGTCTATCACGATATTGCTACACGCGCGCAAGCGCTTACTCTTAAGCTGATTGTTCAGCTTGATAACAAGGAGATTGAAGCTATTACAGGCCTGAAGGCACGGACTATCAACAACATCGCTAACAGGGCTCTCGAACGTGGCTTTGATCCGAAAGGTTGTCCTCCGGTGATCCTTGACGAACATGTCTGCGATGCTCCAAAGACCGGCCGTCCGTCGAAGCAAAGCGAAAATAAAGATACGGTTCTCGAAAAGGTCCGCAAGAGCCGCTTTGGCCGCGAGATGACATGCGCTTATATCTCGGCCGAGCTAGGGAACACCATCTCCCCAATGACGGTCTGGCGCATCTTGCGTGCCGCTGGGATGAAGAAGACGAAGCCAACGCGCAAGCCTGGTCTGACGGAGAAAATGAAGAGGGATCGCTTTGAGTTCTGTCTCCGCTATGAGCACTGGACTCTTGAAGATTGGAAGCGAGTCATCTGGTCCGACGAGACATCGGTTATCTTGAATCACCGCCGTGGTGGCTACCGCGTTTGGAGGACCCCTGAGGAGAAATTCGTCAAGTCTTGCATTCGCGAGCGATGGAAGGGATACACCGAGTTCCAGTTCTGGGGTTGTTTCTCATACGATTTAAAGGGGCCATGTCACATCTGGCATCCAGAGACCGCGCAAGAGAGGAAGGCAGCGGAGAAGGACCTTGAGGAGCTGAATGCGAAGCTGGAACCTATCCTCCGCGAGCAGTGGGAGCTAGAGACTGGCATGAGGCGCTTGAAACTACGGAATCAAGGCGGGCGAGCTCCTCAGTGGAAGTGGGATGCGAAGCACGGCAAGCTTACACGACGAGAAGGCTCTGGCATTGATTGGTATCGCTACCAAAAGGAGATCCTGATCAAGAAGCTTATTCCATACGCCAAGCAGTGTGGTCCAGATGCTCTTGTTCAGGAAGACCTCGCACCGTCTCACGCCCACCACACACAAGCTACAGTCTTCTCAGCGGCTGAAGTATCAAGACTTATCTGGTGCCCCAACTCGCCTGATCTTAATATGATCGAGCCGTGTTGGCCGCATCTAAAGCGGGTGACAACAAAGAAGGGAGCTCCAAAGAGCAAGAGCCAAGCAGAGATAGTGTGGAAGCAGGCGTGGGATGACTTGGAGCAGTGGAGGATACAACGTTGGATCGAGAGGATCCCGCATCATATCCAGGAGGTCATTCGCCTGAAGGGCGGCAACGAATACGCAGAAGGAAGGTCAAAGAACCGCCGTCAAGATGTTGTTTTGGCTCCCGGGCCGAGTGTTGACTAGCTTTATTACTTCTAAACTGGGATTAACGTATTGTGATTGTGATCGAAAACGCGCCTGTTTTGCAGCGGCTTACAGTGGCTTACAGGGGCAGGTGATTTTTGGGTGGTCTTGGCATTGAGGGCGGTGAGCCAATTCTTTTGGTAGCGACATCCGTACAGGGCTTGTACGAGTTGATGACCTAATGTTAACGAATCGGATGTAGTTAGCGTGCCAAGGCCCTTTAGGCTTCGTGCCTCCGGGCGAAATAAATTCCAACCAACCACCGTCAATCGCCGCCTCCCTTCCCGCCCGCACCACAACCTATCGCGCCCGCGCCTCGCCAGAACCTTACATATATCGTTCTTGCTAGCATGTATCACAAACGCGGCCGAGTTGCTACAGATACCCCAGAAATGGCGGCTGCTCGGGGCCAACGTGCTGCGATCCAGCGACGCCACCGCGTGGAACGGCGCCATGGCGAGCAGCCCTCGCAAACCCCGCCGCTGAGCGGCTTGATTCAACGACAGCAGCTGCACAGTCCCGAGGACGAGGGCGCCTACGACCAGCCGAGGCAATTTACTCCCCGTGACAGCGCCTGAGGAAGAGGTTTTGGAAGGTGACACAGATGACTTGCAGCACACACCGCCACAGCTACCCCGCCGCGAACGCCCTCCCAAGCGCCGTTCTCCTCCACCTACGTCTTCGGCTCTGTCTCGCGGACGCCCTCGCGGACGCCCTCGGCTAGCACGCAATCCCGTCTGCCGCCCACGCACGCAAGACTTCCCCGAAGGAAACCCTCCGCGCGAATCCAACGAACCCGCGGCTCGGTCTCGCGGACGCTCTCGTGGACGCCCTCGGCTAGCACGCAATCCCATCGGCCGCCCACGCACTCAAAACCTCACCGAAGAAAACCCTCCCCGCGAATTTAACGAACCCGGCCCCCGATTCACAGGCGACGACCAGGACACGCCACTGTTGGCCGAAGACATTGCGATCAAGAGAGAGTTCGACGAAGCACTTGCTGCAGAGGAGATGCAGCGATGCCTACGTTGCAAGGAGTGTTAGTTCGACATCAAGCTCATAGCGGACGGCGTTTGCAAGCGCTGTCACAACAAGGATGACAAGAAGCGGCAGGACGAACCTTTTTTCTTCTCCGCAGAGAACAAGCTTGATTTTGGCCCTGTCCCACACCACTTGCCCCGACTAGAGCCGTTGGAAGAGCTTTTCATCGCACGTGTGCGCGTCAGCGTCAATGTATTTACTGTATGCGATGCTTCCCTGCGAGAGAGTCTACTAGCTAATAAGCATCAGGTTCATGGACAGTAATACAGGTATCGTGGGCATGTTGTACACTTCCTGCGAGATGTTAGCAAGGTATACTCCAAGCTTCCCTTGCTGCCTAAGGATCTGGACATTGTCATCCTCCGACCACGTGGATCTGAAGGGGTCGAACAGATGGACCGATAATTCCGCAACCGCTTCCGAGTCCGCCGAGCAGCAGTCGAGGTCTGGCTCAGATACCTCGCAGACAACCACCCTGGCTACAGAGATTTCACCTGGAATTACGACAACCTCTCCCAATTGCCAGAGGATGGCAACGTCTTTGACCAGCTGAATATTCTCGAGATCGAGGAGTCTGGAGGTTTGCCTGCAGATTCTGGGCTTGTTGAACGACCGGAAGAGGACGGAGAGGTTGTTGACGAAGCTGCGGTGCCCAATATGCAGATCCACGACTCGGAATTGAACTACCGTAGTATCGCGAGGATAACACAGAAAAGGATAAACACGGAGATAGAAATCATTACGCAACCGAGGTACAACCTCAGACAGCATCTGCAGAATCTAACCGACCCTGAAGGCGCTCATCCTCGAGCGTCTCCGTCTCGGTCACGTTCTCATACGCCTTCTATATCTCCTCACCACCCTTCCACTTCACAAGAAGTTCCAGGCCGCCGTCATCCAGCTTTCTGGCGTCACAGATCTCCGCTATGTCCCACTCTTCATCGCCAGCATCGTTGTCAACCACTCAATGTGTTTTGAGAGTAATCACACCATTGACAAACCCGCGTCGAGGAGCGTCGGTGGTCGTGAGCTTGGAATGATACAGTCAAAAAATCCTATCCACGATGCCCGATTGACGCTTCAGGAAACGTGCAGGAGACTGGATCTAATCGCTTTGTAAGATCCACCGAGCCAAAGCCACCACAAAAGCACCACGATGGCGGTCAGGGGAATGACGACGACCCAGTATATCCAAAACTGGCGAGAAAACGTCGATCCAGTCTCGGCAAATGAGAAAAAGGTAGTGCTGAACAGCGCCTAGCGGATGTTAGCGTTGACGCGACCGGTCGCATGGTCTGTACAAGTCTTCTGTCATGGCACTTACTGATATAAACGTGGCTGGCAAGAATATCATTGTCAGCAGGGCGATGGACTTCATGATTTGATTGTCCATGCTTGCGAGCATGTTGTATGCCTGCGGTCGCGCCCGTTAGTAACCACTTCGTTCTCAACGTGCCGCTTTTACGGCCTACCAAATCGATTTCACCATCAAGTCTCTCAGAGGAAGCTTGCGCTCGCCACTTAAGGCTCTTCATAATCTGAAGCTGAAATTCCATGTACTCCTTTGCCTGCTCCTGATAGTTCTTGTTGACGGTGCTTGGCAGGAGCTTGAAGTTCGTCTCCTGCCGAGAGACCAGGCGCTCCATCGTCTCGATAGCAACTGACTCAACTTCCACGAGGTGGCGGGCGTGTCGGTACAAATTGCAGAGCCGTTCAAAGTCAGACCTTTCGCTTCTAGTCTAGGACAGGTTAGTGGAACAGCAATCGGAAGTCAACTCGGTAACTCTTGTTGCGAGCAGTAAGAGATTTAGAGGTCTCGTACATTCTCAAGCCTCCGAACTTCGTTTGCTATTCGCCATGTATTCTGGTCACATAGCTTGAGCACCTCATCCAGGAGCGGACGGAGCATCGCGAAAAGATCTCGCAACTCAAGATTCGGCGACGCAGCAAGCACTTTGGCGAGTTCCTCCCGCGCCGCAGGCGGTGTGCCGATGCATAGTATCCGGCTAGTGCTTGGGTCACTCCATCGCGTGAAGAATGCCATCTCGTACCATACGTAGTCCTTGCCGCCGGCTGCCCTCTCCTCATTGTTCTTTAGGATCTTCTTCGTGAGGATTCGAGACCAGGTGCCTGCACACCGAGAGCGAGTAAGCCCTCTATGCCCATTCCGCGAAACAGTGACTTACTGAGAGTGTCGAGCTGATCGGCAGTGCCGGGCACAGACTTGACCGAGCTCTTGCAGCCAAAATAACCATTGAGGTCGGTGCACAGTTGATTGCCGAGAAAATCCGGAGCCCCAAAGGGTGCCAAAATGCGGCGACGGTAATCCTCTGGACATTGCTCCTTGAAAAAATCCCCATTTTCTAGAAAGCTAGAACGGGTCTGTTAGCATTCGTCTAGTGAGAGCTTTGATTCGTCTGGAATTACGTGTAGCACAATTCGTCGGCAGGATTCGTTAGTAAAAAGTTGATGTCCCTCGACTGCCACAAGTTCGTCGTCACTGACAGTGTCAGGCTCGTTTCTGATATATAGTTGGCAGTATTCGGCTTACCGTTGAATGACAGTACTGAGGCATCCATCTGTGAGAAGTCTTGACAGGGGTGGAATTGGAGGGGTATAGTTGATAGAGGTTGGCCCTGGCCCGTGGGCTAGCAATCGAAGGCGTCTGTAGAGGCAAGTTGATTGATCCTCCTCAGCTCGACTCGCGGGCTATTAGTAGGAGCTCGTTGTGATTAGATTCACACCCTCCCCACCACTCCCCACCCTTCCCCCCCCCAACACAACATACTTCGACATGACAGGACGTGGCATGCAGTTATTGCTGCTTCGGTCCCTTAGTTGCAGCTTAGCTTATCATTGAAGCAGGGGAGATGCCCTGGAAACGCACTCCCTATAGCCCAATTCAGACGTCGTGTTATGAATCAAAAGGTCTTTCTCGCTTTCGCTCGCCGTAATTACAGCTGCGCGCAAGCACTTTCCGCAGTATGAAAGTGGGTTACGAAAATACCGAGTGTATTAGGGCTACCCCGGCCCTCGTGTCGAAAAGCCTAAAGAGGAACTTACCAATGTTGACGTCGCCAGTGACGTTAAAGAGTCGAAACAGATCGACTATCATTACGTCACGCAGTAAGGACCTAGCTTCCAGAATGACCGGGCGCGCCAAAGCCATTATCACTAGCCCGACTATCACCCATCTCGTGCTACGCCGAGTAAGCACGCTCCAACCGCCAGGGATAGGATGTTAAACCCTTGGAGAATGGCCTTCATTGTGGCTTGCTCATGCTAACTATTGCAGTTGCCTCATAGTTAACAATTATTCGATTTTCCCATTCCTCCACCACATAGTCTTTTCGCCCTCGTCACCTCTCCACGCCAGCGCAAGCGAATCATTCCACCCAGCAAGACTCGGTGCCGTACGTGTGTTGCTGCTGAAAACAAGCTGAGCAGACACAAACCTCTTCTCCTCGCCCGACCAGGTCGCAAGCCATAAGTCCGTCGAGTCTTTTGCCTTCCAGGCTGCATAGACGGCACCGCCAGCCTCTGCAAGCGCCGGGCCAAGATCGCTCTCTCCATCCCAGCACAACTCATAGGGTTCCACGGACAGCGGATTACCGTTCCTATCCAGGCGCATCCAGTACAATTTGTCCCCCGTAGCCACTTTCCAAGCAACAAAAAGCTCTCCATTATGGCACGTTAGGCTTGGGTTGACACTGGTCTGCACGAAGCGAAGAGGTCGCGGCCAGTCCCATTGCTCGCCATTGTACCACGATAGGTAGACGGTACTTTCAATACCGACCCCTTTCCAGAGCGCGTATACCAGTGTCGAGCCATTCAACTCCCATCGGGCAAGTGCTGGGCCGGTGGTGCTGCGGGCTTGTGGAATAGCAGCAGGATTACTCCAGTCTTGGGTGCCATGGCGAAGGGTGGAGAAGTAGAGCGTATCCTGGCTGACACCTTTCCACGAAGCCACAAGTCGGTCGGCCAAAGCCGCCACTGCCGGCCTTTCTTCGCTGTGCACTTCCTCATGAACCACTCGAGGGCCGTCCCGCGTCAAGGTGCCTTCTCCATCCCGAGCCAATGTGGCCCAGTACAGACGATGGTTTGGCAAAAGTGGGAAAAAGAGGAAAGGAAGAGTCTCGTCTCTGCCACGCCACACTGCGATGAGCTTTCCCTCGAATTCTGCAAGAGCCGGGGCAGCTTCACTGATGCCGTTCTGGGGCAGCAAGCGTTCGGGCCCAACCTGCCATGTCAAAGTCCTACTTTTTCCAAACACGAGTGGACCGGAAGCTAAATACTAAGAATTAGCGCGAGTCTCTAAGATCGTAATTGCGTGAAAATTAACATCTCCGACAAGCCGACCGCAAGCATCACGCACCTGGCAGTGAAGGCACCCAGTAGCCCAGGAATGCCTTCATACATGCCGCCGCAGTCGCTGCTGCGTACCGCTGCCACGCCTTGGTTTTGTGGCTGTCCGCGTAGTCGCACGCACCCTTGATGACCACGCAAGGAAAGACGTCCCAAACACCCGCGCCCTCCATTTCAAAGCCTATAACACCCGCCTTCCGTGCAAAGTCATCGCGGTCCTTGCCCGACTTCATGACCGTGTCGCCCGACGCAATCAAACCAATGTGAACCTGAACCGCAGGCTGCCTATCGCCCTGCTTGAGGCGGGTACGCGGCAACAGCTCGCCGTCGCAACCGCACTCATCGCACGACACTCCGTCAGTGACATGGCGATACGTCGCCTCAAACAGTCTGTCCTGCGTAGTACCGGGGTACACGGCCGCCAGCTCCGGCTCGCCCCGGAGGACGTCCATATAGCCGGCCATCTTGCTCTGTAGCGTCTTCCGGCTATAGAGGCTCTTGAGCTTGGTGAGTAGCGCGCGGATCTCGGTGTTCGGCCTGCCTAGGGTGTCTAGAAGCGTGTCTTTCTGCATGAATTGTTCGGGCAGTCGCCGTCCGAAGTCGTACTGTACGACACCATCGCTCACGATAACGTCGCCGAGTACGATCTCGGCCCTCCCGCTGCTGCCGGGACGGAAGGGAACGACACCGCAAACGCCGACGATGAGGGCGAGCTTGATTCTGGGGAAACTCGCGCGGCAGTTGGCGGCGACGGCCGCGGCGCTGGCTTTGCCCATGCCTGGCATGTGTGCGAGGACGACGTTGTGGCGGCCGACGGCGCCAGTGGAGTACGCGTTGGGATCGCCCGTGGCTTTGTCGTAGGGCGGCCCGTCCTCGTCCCAACAGTAGTCGAAGAGGGCATGAACGGCATCGGCTTCAATTGGGAGAGCGCAGATGACGGCAATCTCAAAGTCGGCCCGCGTGGCTGGGCGCGGCGGTCTGGTTGGGTTCATCGGTTATTGCGCTGGGGCCGGCTCCGGAAGGCCGGTTGAGATACCGTCGGTTCGGATAGCTGTAAATAAAGTAACGAAGATCCTCGTACCAAAAACTTTCGAGAATCTGTTCGCTTACTCGCTGTCTTGAATCCAGTAGACTTGTGCAGGGGAAAAACTACGACGGATAACCAAGAATGCCACTTGTCGCATGCTATTGTACGGAGTATTCACCACGTCGCTATGATGTCAACAGCCTTCTCATCTACGCCCAAGTGTCGCCACATCAGCGTCTTGGCTGGCCGAGATTCCATTGTGCCTGGAGGAACTTGTTCCGAAAGGTTCCTTTGCCTGGAGGAACATTTATGTGCCTGGAGGACCTGGAGGTGCCTGGAGGAACGTAATTAGTTCCGAAAGGTTCTTCATCCGTGCATCTGCCATGACCACCCCAAAGCTCCGACCATTTTTCTCCTTCCTCTTTCGTCTCTGTTCGAGTTTCTTCGAAACCAGTGTCGCTTCCGACTTCTACTGTGAATGTGAGTCTGAATGTTTGTTGCTTTGACCATCACGGTCATCACCCGATCTGTCAGCCTCCTGCCCGCGTGCTCCGCTCGTCATCATTCGCTCATCATCATTCGCTCAATGTCCTTCGCCTGTGGGGCGGCCCCGCATCCAGGGAACAATGGACCGATACGATTCCGGGCTTCTGTGGTGTGGTGCGCCGTATAACGTTATAGGGCATAATTCCCTAAGGTTCCCTTAACGGGAGCCGGTTCTCCGTTTTGGGATTCCAACAGCTTCCGAGTCCTGAGACACGGCGCATGTTCGCCAGCAATCACAAACCAGCTTGTTTCCGGTCATGAGCCGAGCATGAAAACCTCGAGTTGCCAGCTTATGGAGCGCTATATTTCACTACAGCGGCAGCTATGACGAGTTGTGTCACGATACCGTCTCGGAAACCTCCGTGTCGCACCAGAGCGACGTGTCTTCGTCTTCGTCAGCGGCGTCAGTGGCCTGCCCGGATTCGGCCATGGCGTCCCATTCCGGAAACCACTCCTCGTGCCTGTGGTCCTGTTCGAACCGCCGTCGGGTCTCCTCGCCCCGTCCCTCCAGCTTCAGGATGGCGTCCCTCATGTCTTTGTCGAGCACGTTCTTCGGATCGATAAAGTCGCCGCGCGCAGGCTTCCGGAACAGATGCAGCCCGTCCCAGCTCTCCGCCCTCGACAGCTGCACGTACAGGCTCATGAAGCTGGGCCGCGTGGCCGTGCCGCTGGAGTGGACGCCTTCGAGGTTGACGAGGACGTCCGAGAACTGCTTGCCCTGACTCTTCTGATCTGTCATGGCGAAGGCCGGCGTGCATAGGGGGCCCGTTCTGTGGGTGACCCACCTGAACCCGGGCTTGCTTCGCGACCTGGCTTCCTTGCCGCGCATGGCGTTGGGTATGGCGACCGACCGTCTTGCTCTTGATCAAGATGATGCCATTAGGGAGGCCGGGAACGGCGAGTCCCGCGCTGTCGTCCGACTCAAGGAGGACAGCCTCGGTGGGTCCGAGATGCAAAGTTACATCGCTGGCGAGGGCGATGGTGCCGGAGGCGAAATCGGGAAAGATGTCGACGGCAACGGATTCGCCGGGGCTCCTTCGTTTCGGTCCGCCACCTGTGGGCCGCCACGACCGTAAGGAAAACAACAAGGGAATGTCTTGGGGAAATAGTCGGGAGAGAACGCGTCGGCGAACTCGCTGCCGCGCGAGACCCAAATGAATGGGCGTTCCGAGTAACCATAGATCCGCATCGAGGGAACCTCGCCGGCACCAGCCTCGTACCTGTCATCGGACTCGCGCTCTGCCTGTAACGCCAGGCTGATGAATTCTAGCTTGTCCTGCTCTGCAAAGGCGGCCTGGTCGTCGATCGAGTACATGGCCGAGGAGCGCAGCTCAAACATCCGCTCCCCCGTTTCCTCCGCCGCCGCCTCCTCCAAGCTGGAGGAACGTGCTTCGAAAACGCTGTGGTGGATCTTTCTGCCAGTTCTGTCGCAATATCCTCGACCGTCGACGACTGATCGGGGAGGTCTTGGCCTCGATCGGCCGGGGGCACGATTTGTGCTGTCCGGATAGCCTCCTCTGCGGTTCTTGCTCTCTCACCATCCGCTGATAGGCCAAGGCCGGTACCTGGCCGCCTTCCTTAAAAGACCAACTGTCCATCTCCTCCTCGTTGATCTCAATGTCCGCGCAAAGAAGATTGTTGACACGCAGCCACTGCAACGCCGTGCGGAGGGCGCCGGGCCGGACAGTCAGCAGCTTGTGACGATACGTGCACAACCAACCCACTCAGCCATATCGCATTTCTTGAAAAAGGGTGTCTAATCGCAAGTCGCCCCGACTTGCGGTTCTGTGGGTTATATGTAGGTCACAGCGCAGCTGCCCCACACTGCACTCCGTGACACCCACAAGGGCTCGCAGAGAGCAGGCAGAAGATTGAGGACATAAGGCAGAGAAGGAGGACGTATGGGCTTTAGGAGACCAGGATCCATTTTAGGGAAATGTACTAGTAGATGTCTGATAGTTGCCTTTTCGGATTAAGCCCGCCAGGCGGAATAAATTGTATATGCATGTGTGTATATGTATGGGGCAGCTTTTTCTTCGATTGGCTGAGATGGGCCGCGTGCGGGGTAGCTGGGGGCGATTGAACTGGCTACTGCAACAAGTAAGAGCAAGTCTGGCTCACAAGCCAGGTTTGCTGATGATGCAACTCCTGGCAGAGGCAGGTTAGGTCCGGCGCCAAAGGTCAGATCTGGGCATGAGAGCCATTTTTGGCGCGCAAGCTATTGGGCCTGCATTGGGAGATTATAACGATGCATTGTTGCGTGCATCCCTTCGTTTCTAGCCAAAAATAGCTCCAGCCTGGGCAGCTTTGCTTCACACACTCACACCGGCTGGTTGACCGCCTCGCTCACCGCCTTCCGACTGACTTCCGTGTTGCATACCCGCTTATTCGCCGCCAAACGTAAGGGTGGACAGCCATCCGCGGGGAAAGAGGGAAAGCGCTAGCTTTAGGAAGCTTGCAGCGAGATACAGCTATTCAAAATCTAGCACGGTAGGCCATCGCCCAGGTCAGGGAAGGCGATGAAGCGAAGCTTGTAGTGGAAAAACCAATAGCGACGTAGTCATCCACGGTGATTATATAGATGAGGGCTTATGGCTGCTCTTTGATGTAGCCTAAGCGTGGATTATCGGATTCAATCATCTCTAACTAACTACCCTTTTTGCAGGAACATAGCGTAGTGGTAAGGCTGCAGCACCAAGGCCCGTGACGCCTTGTATAAGATTGGGCAGAAGTAGCTTAATAAATCCGATGTAGCTAGCGCACTACGGCCATAGCTTAAGCCCTTAGGGCAGTGGCCAGAGGTCTTTGCATAGTCGCTCATAAAAGGCTATACCACACACATGTATAAGTGAAGATAAAGTTGATTTGAAACAGTGATCTGTTTGCTTCGTTACCCCTTGAAAAATCGTCCTCGGTGCTTTCAACCCTACTCTAAAACGGGACTCTCTTGGAATCAATAGCATCGTTGGTAGTGATAAGCAAAAGCTTGGAAGCTTCCAAGAATTGCTCTACATCCTAAACCCTCAGGACATGAGACGAGCAGCCCATCAAGTGTTGTGGCGCAAGAGTGTTGATCGGGGTTTTCAGTATCCCCTTCATTTCCGCACAATGGGCAAACCAGCAAAGTCACTGCTAGGTCCGCGTCCTCTCTTGTGGTCCTGGACGTTAACAGTCTGGTCGAGGCGCTGGGCCCGGTCCTAGAAGCTCCGGCGAGCCGGCTGGACCGGGATGCCGTAGCTTTAGTAGACCGCTTCGTCACCGAGTTGCCGCCCACTTTTGTTTGTTGACGATGAGGGGTTTCCCGTAGCTTGCAGAGACGAGTTAGTTCTCCCACAAGACTCAAACGGAGATCGAAAATCCCGCCCGTATCAGACATGTTAGGAACCTTGGAGAAGAGTTGGGCAATCTGAGCCCGTTCCGGGATTTGGTGTTGGACGGTCGCTGGCAAAAGCAGATCCGAGGGTTGGTTGCCATTCAATTGCCGACTGATCTCTTGTCCGTCTTTCGAGTTATGGAACTCCCGTATGGCACAGGTCAGGCGCCTGTCCTGCAGCACTTTTCTCAGTGTATCCGCCTGTCGCTTGTATTTTGCGTGCTTTTCGAGAAGTTATCGGTGTAGCGTTGTTGTTGGTTCTGTCTTCAGGGTCCATCCCATCGCCTCGATCTGCTTGGCAACCCGCTCTTTGTTCTTTCTTAGCTTCAACAGCTTAGGGTTGTCATTCACCTCCGCCATCTGTTCCTTGGTGAGACGCTTGGGAGTATCTCCGCGGTACAGGAGCCGGCCTATGAGATGAATCAAGTCCCTCTGCGGCTCGCTCCTAAACACGATCTCTTGAAAGTCCGCCTCGATGAAGTCGGTCATGTAGAATTTGATATAGGTAGACGAATCCCCAAGCGTATGTCCTATGCTATGATTGCGCTCCTCGAGGGTAAGAGCCTCTATAGAAAGTTAGCAAGCCTGGCAAAAGACAATGTTGCTTTGAATGACGTACTGTTCAGTTTCTTGCCAGAACCCCGACGGAGATCGTACCACTCGAGCTGTTTCTCGAAGCCCATAGCCCGACCGAGGCGGATCAGGCACATCCGTGCCTTCCAGTATTGGAAAGCCTTGTCCAAGGATATTGTAATGTTCTTTCCCCGGCCCTGAATGTCTCGGAAAATCGGTTTGTCACGCCATTCTAGCTTCTAAGGAAGAATCAGGCGGCTTTGGTTTGCCGGTACGGAGAGGGCGTAGATATCATGCGGATTCTTGATCCCATTGTCAAAGGCGCCGTCGGCAAGGGCGAGGCTCTCCATATACAAAATAGGATCGCGGAGGAGGGTGTTTTCTTCATAAAATCCGTATCTCTTGGGCCTGGACTGGCCGGCTGTCCTCTTGGTCTTGGTCAGTCCTACGACCATACCGACGCGTGCTCGTTTGCAACTAGGAGAGGGCGGGAACACATGGAACTGGATGTCCTTATATCGTAGTTTTCCGATAAGAGCTCCTGGCCGCGTCGAAGTGGCACCGGCAAGGATGAGGATTAGCGCCATTTGCACGCGAAGTCGCTCGTACGCGAAAACGTTATCGTCAAGAATCCAATAGTGGTACAAGATAAGGTCTAGGTCCTCGACATAAAGGCCAGACTTATCCTTCGCGGAGCCGTCAAGGCCCAGTCGTAGTAAGAGGCAGACAGGAATCCACTGTATATGTAATTTAGCCTAACCAAGACTGTCGAAGGGAGCTAGCAAGCCTTACATTCCCAACGTTATACAGAACACCGCCGTCTATCCACCTCAAAGTCTTATCGCAGTAATGTATATAGAGGACCTTCTAGTAGGTAGTGATAGACGATGTCTTCCTGATCCGCGAGTTTTTGCATCTCTAGACTAGATAAGCCTTGAACGTTGGGGCGTAGCACGACTTGAGAAGTTCGTCTAGATCCGGTCTCTAGTCAAGAACACTACAGAATCTATAAATGTTAGTCCATTTAGCTACAACGTCTAAAGAACATTTACTCACTAGATCCATTTTGCCTCCTCCGTACGTATTATAGCCTCAGTGACTTCACCGCGATTAGCCAGCGTAGGTCCCTCCTCCGCAAACTCCTTGATCAGTTCATTATAATCTTCCACCGGCTCGGCTTGCCCCACTAAAGAGTAGTCAGACTGATCATCGGAGTTGGAGTCTATAGAGACGTCGGTGTCGTCTGATTCGGAATCGGAAGAATCCGATAAGGGACGTAGCCCCGAGCCTCGCACCAACAGAGAGTCTAGATCATCAGGAATAGAAAGCTTGGTAGCAGGCTTGCTATAGCCCAACCGAGAGCTCTGCAGTGGCGAAGCCGAAGTTGGGGCCCAAGTCGGGCGCCCCAGCAGCATCGCATCAGAAGCAGCACGAGCGGTAGGTCTTAGGTTGCGACGTTGGGCCCAGCGTCTGGGCTTCCTATTAATTCGAGTTATGCTGGTACCTTCTCTGAGAAAGGTAATAGAGTGTAGGTACTAGTAAAGGAGGAGGGCAAGCTGGAGACTGACACCAAGCAGTGCAATCTTGCGGCAATAGTAGAAGGCGACAGGTAAATTTTATGAAAGGAGAGGAGGGACTTAAGGGCTTTATAAGTCTTTTATGGAAATTATACAACGCTACTGCCCCTTGCGAGCACTGTTCTCACTCTCGGGGTAGCTAAAGAACATGACTGCCGACCGGAGTGCACGAGCCGTCTTCGTCGGGGCAATCCTGATAGGCCTGAGGGGAGTACTTAACCTGTTCATCGTCTACTGTGGCCGACTACAAGATTGGATAGCAGGACGCTTCGGCATATATATATACCTATATAATTTATTCCGCCTAGCGGGCTTAACCCGAAAGGGCAACTATTACACTTCTACGAGTACATTTCCTAAGATAGATCCTAGTATCCTAAAGCCTATACGACCTTATTTCGTGCTTTATGTCCTCAATCTTCTGCCCCGCTCTCTAGGGGGAAGTTACTTGTAGATTAGGAGTTTATGAGTAAGCTAGCCTGAAGTCCATTCTCCAAGTGTTCAACGTCCTATCCTTGGCGGTTGAAGCGTATGCACTCGGCGTAGCACGAGATAGGTGATGGTGGTCCGATTGGTGATAGTGGGTTAGTGGTAACGGGTTTATACTGTCCCGTTCTATGCTTGGTCTACGTCCAAACGGCCTGTAGCCATTGCGAATCGTATAGTTGCCCGCACCGCTTTTATATCCGGGGATCAGTTCTTGTCATCCGAGGGAGACTTTCCTCCTAGGAAGAAGGAGAGGTTGCCCCTGTGGATATCTGTGCATTGTATTGGGAGATGACCCATAGAAGGTTTGTGAAGAGAAACGGTACTAGTGTGCTCTGATTAACGGAGCTGGGCATTCCGTTAGCGTGTAGGCGAATAGGCAGGCGGTGTAAAGCCGTTTGTCAGATTGAGAAGGCGGTCAGAACTTGCTGCCTTACGAGGCATGCTCCACAAATGTGGAAACACCGCCGATGGCACCGGCACCTGCCTGCCTAAAACGGCGGCATTTCCACGTGGAATCACATAATAGTAGGATTGCAGGGGTACTGGATGCCACCCCGTCCGGGGGCACCGTACAGCAGCAGACGGATCGACTGATGTCGGCGGTCCTAGAGGCGGTCCAAACCTTGACACCGAAAGCAAGGCCGTCGCCATACGCCAAGAGGTGGTGGACAACCGACCTCACACAATTGCGTCGTATTTACACATACTGGAGGAACCGCGCCCGGACCGAACGACGAGCTGGGCGAGCCTTGGTGGACTTGGAGGAAATGGCAAAAGGCGCAGCAAAGCAGTATCACGACGCTATTCGGCAACAGAAGAAGAAGCACTGGGACGAGTTTCTCGCAGACAACGGCAATATCTGGAAAGCTGCCAAGTACCTGGAGGCCAGGTGCGGGTGGGCTGGTGACCAATCGGGTTGGAGGGGTAGTGTATTCGGATCCGGAAGACGCAGGGAGTGGATGAATGGGGTCAGGCCGTGGCGCAGCTCCCTCGGGATGCTATGCTTGTCGGCCAGATGTCGTGTTACGCATTCACCGTTTGGCTGCAATGCATAACCGCACGGGCGGCAGATCACCGCGGGCTCGGGCGCATTGATGATCAGGCCTAGTTCTGCAAGGCGGCGGTCGAGATCCTGCTGAGGACTGTTGTGAGGCGTACTATTCACTCGACATTCGTGTTACCTCCGAGCTTGCGCAGTGCATACATGTGTCCAAACTCGAGCCAGGCCCCGTGTCAGCGAGATGGAGGCGATGAAAAGCATCTGATGTTTCCAACTACGAACCTTGTGCCGCTGTTTGCGTCAGCCATGTTGGTCTGAACCGTCCTAGCCAAAATACGGTCGATCAACGGCGCCAGCAACTGTGGGGGCCTGACTTCCATGAGACATCTGTCTCCTTTTGCCTTTGCAGGTTACAGTAGGCCTCCGACGTCGACAAGACCAGACTCAGTTGCTTAACAGAGACTCGTTAATAAAGAAACACCCGTCCTCCGACGGTCCCCAGTACATTGAAGTCATGCCAGCCTTCTGAAACACCTCGAAAAGCCGCCGCGACGTCTGCGGTTCCTCCACCCCCTCGGGGTGTCTTCGCTCAAGAGCCCGATACAGCCCTTGCCGTATCTCAAGAGGAATAGGGACTCCGCAAGAAACTCGATCTTGAGTTTGGAGTAGTGCCTCGGCTTCTCGTGTCACCCACAGCAGCTCCTCCTCCAGCTCCTCCTCTGCCTCCACAAAGCAAATTCGTGCGGGTTTCGCTTCGGAGTGCATTATGAGAATTAAACGTCCCAGCCTCGCCCCGTCCTGAATGGTGTCTCGAGCTTCAAGAGAAAAGGTATCCATCCCAGGAAACCGGTCTTTCCAGCTCTGGAGCATTCGAGCAAGTATCACCGAGAGTGGGTACGCCAGGACGAACCGCATACCCTCGATTCCCTTCGCAGGAGTTTTCCTGCGCCTGTCTTGAAACCGCAGCGGCCTCTCAAACAGGCGTCCCTCTAGGACCTGGTAGGCGACTCGGAACTCTTCTCCGTTGGGATCAGCCCCATTCGACATCAACAGTCCGATAAGGTCGATGAAGTGTCTTGGCAGGTCCGAGTCCGTCTTGGTCGTATCGCGGTCCAGGCGCCAAACACTCGCGACGAGACCTTTGAGAGGCGTCTCAAGGGCGTGTGAGGAGTTAAAAATATAGTTCTGGTCGATCCGTCGTGGCCCCATGCGTGAAGGACAAGCTCCCCGTTCCAGGAGTAGCCTGGCGAGCTTTAGACGGGAGTCGATGCCCAAGCGGTAAGAGTCGGACTCTCTTTCTTCCCATCCCAAACGTAATTCTTCCCAATCCGACTGGTCTTGGCACCAAAAGTGATCTTGGTAGTGAGCAAACGTGATGTTGCAAACGTGCAGCAGAAGCTCGGAAAGTGTCTGCTTGTCCAATTCCAGAGACTGGACCTTAGCAGGCAATGCATCCTATCGAGAGCACTGTGAAACAGGGCAACGCCGCGGTCATGCACCAGTCCTCGACGCCCCATGGTGCGAATCGTAGGCGGGTGTAGACTCGGAGGGCGAAGGCGATATAAGCGGCAATACATCTGATCAATGAATCAGGATGAGATGCGGTGCAAGAGACGACCCAGTCTGCAGTGTTCTGACTCACTACAGGCAGTGTTAGCCACGCAACGAGCGTCGAGGATGAGACCTGTGCTTCGACTCACCATCGTAATGACGGCCGCGGCGACGGCCGGCACCCGGTCTTCGTGGAGCACTATATTGCTGGAGGTGTATGATGCTCCCCGAACTTCTCGGCCCCATGATGTCTTGTTGAAACAGCTCGAGGCCGTGAGACGAAACGGTAGTGCTTCTCTCTTGGGGGGATATCCGCCTGCTAGACGTCCACTCGCGCACACCACATGCGGCGGATACCAAGATGATATGTGAACTTTGGTCTCCATCCCAGTGGCAAAGGAAGGATTGCACAATCTACTCCGCTGGGTTTGATGCCACACGATATTCCAGAGACTCATGATTGAGGCTCGGCTTTTACAGTACCGCACCGTTGAAGAGTTACCAACTATCATGGTTGTGTGTTTCCTGTGCCACGCTATGATTAAAAAATAGATAGAGATAAATCGTGGAGGGGAATTGGAGAGGGGAATTCGACGCCTTACATCGCGGTGCGAGAATCGCATCTTTAAGCAATGCGTTTGCGAAAGAAAACGTTGCCAATTTTGAAGGATTGAATGTTTCCGAAAACCTAACCACACGCTACATGTCCGCCAAGCGTCGACTGGAAGTGCCGCAATGCCAATCCGCCGCAATCCTGAAAGATCCGGATGTCGGCTGCGGAGAAACCGTACTAGGAACCAATCTGTGATCAGCCGGATCGCCCCCAACCGAAGCAGTTCCAGATGCAGGGAGTCATATGTCTTAAGGGCGAGACATTTCACCTCGTCCTTGAGCACTGTTTACGCAACCTATTTTCGTCTGTCATGCCCGTAGACGTCGGTGCCGTGCAGAGCGCCATACTGGAGGAGCTGCCGCACGATCTCGGCGTGTCCTCCAGCAGAAGCGGCCTGCGGCGCGTTGCCGTAATACCCGCCCTGCGCGTTGATGTCGGCGCCGCGCTCGAGGAGCTGCTGCACGATCTCGGCGTGTCCTCCAGCAGAAGCGGCCTGCAGCGCGTTGCCATATTCCCCGCCCTGCACGTTGATGTCGGCGCCGCGCTCGAGGAGGTGCCGCACAATCTCGGTATATCCTTTAGCAGAAGCGGCCTGCAGCGCGTTGCCGTAATACCCGCCCTGCGCGTTGATGTCGGCGCCGCGCTCGAGGAGCTGCTGCACAATCTCGGCATATCCTCCAGCAGAATCGGCATATCCTCCAGCAGAAGCAGCCTGCAGCGCGTTGCCGTATTCTCCGCCCTGCGCGTTGACGTTGGCGCCGTGCTCCAGCAGCTAGCGCACGATCTCGGCGGATCCTCTAGCAGAAGCAGCCTACAGCGCGGTACCGTAGTTTACGCCCTGCGCGTTGACGTTAGCGCCGTGCTCGAGCAGCTGCCGCACGATCTCGGCGTATCCTCCAGCAGAAGCGGCCTGTAGCGCGTTGCCGTAATACCCGCCCTGCGCGTTGATGTCGGCGCTACGCTCGAGGAGCTGCCGCACAATCTCGGTATATCCTTTAGCAGAAGCGGCCTGCAGCGCGTTGCCGTAATACCCGCCCTGCGCGTTGATGTCGGCGCCGCGCTCGAGGAGCTGCTGCACAATCTCGGCATATCCTCCAGCAGAATCGGCATATCCTCCAGCAGAAGCAGCCTGCAGCGCGTTGCCGTATTCTCCGCCCTGCGCGTTGACGTTGGCGCCGTGCTCCAGCAGCTGGCGCACGATCTCGGCGGATCCTCTAGCAGAAGCAGCCTACAGCGCGGTACCGTAGTTTACGCCCTGCGCGTTGACGTTGGCGCCGTGCTCGAGCAGCTGCCGCACGATCTCGGCGTATCCTCCAGCAGAAGCGGCCTGCAGCGCGTTGCCGTAATACCCGCCCTGCGCGTTGATGTCGGCGCTGCGCTCAAGGAGCTACTATACAATCTCGGCGGATCCTCTATAAGAAGCGGCCTGCAGCGCGTTGCCGAAGTGCCCGCCCTGCGCGTTGATGTCGGCGCTGCGCTCAAGGAGCTGCTATACAATCTCGGCGGATCCTCTATAAGAAGCGGCCTGCAGCGCGTTGCTGTAGAACCCGCCCTGCGCGTTGACGTTGGCACCGCGCTCAAGGAGCTGCCGCACGATCTCGGCATGTCTCCTAGCAGAAGCAGCCTGCAGTGCGTTGCCGTAATACCCGCCCTGCGCGTTGATGTCGGCGCCGCACTCGAGGAGCTGCTACACGATCTTGGCGTGTCTCCAAGCAGAAGCGGCTTGTAGCGCGTTGCCGTAATACCCGCCCTGCGCGTTGATGTCGGCGCCACGCTCGAGGAGCTGCTGCACGATCTCGGCATATCCTCCAGCAGAAGTAGCCTGCAGCGCGTTGCTATATTCCCCGCCCTGCGCGTTGATGTCGGCGCCGCACTCGAGGAGCTGCTACACGATCTTGGCGTATCTCCAAGTAGAAGCGGCCTGCAGTGCGTTGCCGTATTTCCCGCCTTGCGCGTTGATGTCGGCGCCGTACTTAAGGAGCTACCGCACGATCTCGGCGTATCCTTTAGCAGAAGCGGCCTATAGCGGGTTACCGTAATACCCGCCCTACGCGTTAATGTTAGCGCCGTACTCGAGGAGCTGCCGTACGATCTCGGCGTGTCCTCTAGCAGAAGCGGCCTGTAGCGCGTTGCTATATTCCTCGCCCTACGCGTTAACGTCGGCGCCGCCTTCTGCTAGAACAAGGGTGACCAGCTTTCGGTAACCGCGAAGCGATAATATATAGAGGGGTCCTATAACTATATTATCCTCTAAGTAGAGATGCTCGCCGTACCTATTAATAGTCAAGAGAAACGTCTTCTACTACCTAAACTAGTCGTTCCGCATTTATAGCTATCGTACAATCTCCTACTGCACTGCCCCTTCGGATATCGCCTTCTCTATATAGTCGAATATATAGCTCGCTATATATAGTAGAAATGGATAGTTGTCGCTCAACTATCTTATATGCTACTCGCTAGTTGATGTAGTGTGTAGTTGCTTAATATCGAACTAGTAGCGATCCTACAACTGCCCGTAACTAGCACTGATCGGGTCGGGCTGGAGCGTCGGATCCAGCGTCTGTAGCCTCTGGTTCCGAAACAGGAAGTCGTTGACCGAAAGGTGGATGAACTATACGGACGCTATATCTCCTGTTCGTACCTCAATAAGGCCTTTGGACGACGCGGTAATGCGCCGTTGGATGATGTCGCCTAGGATCTTTGATCGGTCCTACGGCCCAGTGTATTCCGGAGTCGTTCCTATCAGCACGGCGAAGAAGAGCTCTTCGGGCTTCAGCGGCCGCTGACTAAGTAGTACCTACTAGAGCATGTGTATCGTCTTGGCCTTATTCGGATTGTCTTTGCTCAAGAGCCTGTTGAACACCTCCTCGAGATCGGCCGGCACCTCCTCCACTGCTTTACGTATGGCTTCTAAACGGCCGTCGTCGTAGGCTTTATTGAGCAGAGACACCACAATGACAACCTATATAAAAATGCCCCCTGCCTTCTCCTGGACCTTGGCCTTGACGTCGTTATCGTGTCCTTCTAATTTTTGTGCGATATACGTAGCGATGTCTCTTCTATGCTCTTTACTGGCCTCTACGGTTAACTCTAAAGTTCTTCTTATGCTAACGTTAGGATAATAGCGGCTGGAGAGGCAGATCCTTAGCATAACACTAGTTTGGACGGCATCGATGCTCAAGGATTTAAGAAAGCCGACAACATATCGAACACCTCGCTCGTCGCACTCGTCGATCGCGTCGACGAGGAGGAGGAGGGGCTTCGACTGCCGCTTGTTGATTATCGAGCGTATAAAATCCTCTAGTTGTACTTGTAGCTACACCCACTCCCCTTCTTTATTATACATCCTCTGCCTCTTGTAGATGGGGCGGAATCGTTCGTATAGCGTGTCGTCCTTCTCAAGCAGCTGGTATACGATCGACCGCAGCATGCCTAGAGGCGTCTTCTCGAGAACCTCGCCTCGAGCGTTGAAGAAATGCGCCACGATCAGGTGGTCGGCGAAGACGTCCTCGCAATGGCGCAGAGTATGCTTCATGAGGGTCGACTTGCCCGCGCCTAGCTTGCCCTTGATCCAGAGCACGCCATTGTGGGCGGGTAGGTCGGTGCAGTCGCGCCACTTCTGGAACTGGGTGGTGCTGAACAGCCAGTCGCATGTGCCTCGATAGGCAGCGGCTATGTCGTGCAACCGAGCGTCGATGTCGCGGAAGCCGAGGGAGCGGAGGCAGGCTGTGCTCGTCAGTCGTCTGTCTTGTGGCCACTTCTTCGGCAAAGAAGTCCAGATGTATAGATGTGATGGAAGTGCGGGATAGAAGTCGAGAGAATGGTGGTACGAGCCTGCTTTTTCCAAATAACGCGTAGTAGCCTCGTCGACGTCGCGGCCCCTGAGGGGGACCCCTGAATAAGGAGTCAGCTATGATGGATTGGCTACCGGCAGCAGCGCTCTTACCGAAGGATACAGGCGCATAGAACGTAGCTCCGGGAAGGTGGTTTCCACTGCCTTCACTGTGGCTCACATTGCCACCAGGCGCGTTGATTTGGTCGCGGCCGGCATTGTGGAAGGGCGCGTTTGAAGGGTGCGGTCGCGGCCCCTCCATCTTGTGGGGCAATGGTAGGGTAGCGTCCCCGCCAGCTCGTGTGGCTTGGCTCCCGGCTTGATGTGCAGTAGCAGGCCGCTGCGGACTCCCCGCCTCTTGTTTGTGGTGCTCAGCGTCGAGGCCGCGGTCACGGAAGCGGTTGACAAGATCTCCTAATGCGAAGGGAAGGGCACCCGATGTGGCAGCTGGCTGTCCAGGCAACACCGAAAGTGGTCTTGAGAAGCCGATTCAGCTGGCACGGAATATGCAGAAAAGGCAACGAATGGGCGGCTGGGGCGTGTCTTTCTCCGTTTTCTCTGCAGGTGACGACGCACTCTGCCGCCAACATCACGCCTCTTAGAGTGACGCCAAGACGGGTAGCGAGAATCCAGCTGAACATGCCGAGTGCCGATCCATACGAAGCGGTTCATTCCAGAGTGCCGATACCCAACATGGACTTTGCTGAAAAAGCCCCCTAGACGAGAGTCAGTGCCCAGGGGACTCTGCCCGCCCAGCGTCTAACACGCAGAACCAGCGGAGCCTCCACAGACGCCGTGGCCCACCCAGGTGGCAGCTTTGACTCACTGGTCGCTCCCTGCGGTAGGCTCCGCTCGAGTGCATGAAAAGAAGGCAGTTGGTGCCGTGGCGGTGGCAGGCCAGTAGAACAGAGGCGGCATACCTTAGCTCGCCACCCACCATGAACAACCCCCGTGCCCTGGCTACCCCGCCGCGTTCCTCCGTTTCCCGAGCGCAAACAAGGTACGAGTTGGACGCATCGAGGCCATCCACGACTCGGCAATAAACCGGTCATTGTTTCCTTCCGCCACGAGCTCGAGATCAAAAACATTACAAGGCGCGACTCTACCAGTACACCCGTCGCGAAATTGGCATTACAGCTAACGCTCCAGACACCAGCTTAATTCCTAGGTATCGGCTGAACCCACTTTCCTTCGACCATGCGGGGACTGCTATCGTCGCGAGGGAGGCGCAACACCCTTTCCGATCCGCTTGAACTGCCCAACTCCGACTCCGACTCCGAGAAGCCATCGATTGTCCTTTTCCCTGAAGGAATCAAGGTTTTGTACGACGGCCCCGACGCCGCGATCGACGTCTGCTTTATCCACGGCCTAAATGGCGATCGCGAGAGCACCTGGACCGCCGACCGACAGTCCGCGCCCTGGCCCAAGACACTCCTCCCGTCTGAGCTCGGGGACGCTCGTATCCTCGCGTACGGCTACGACGCGCGCGTCGTGCGAAAGGGCGTTGCCGCGTCGACCCGGCTGGTGGACCACGCTGCAAACCTCCTTAGCGACTTGACATCGGACAGGGCCCGCTGCGGCGCTTCGTCTCGTCCTCTCGTCTTCGTCGCCCACAGCTTGGGCGGCCTCGTCTGCAAGAAGGCGATCCTTCTCTCGCGGAACAACCCCGAGAGTCATCTTCGCAGTATCTTCCATCACACCAAGGGCATCCTATTCATGGGCACCCCTCACAGGGGTTCCTGGTTGGCTTACTGGGCTAACTTGTCCGTTTCGGCTCTTGGCCTCGTAAAGTCCGCGAACAGGTCGCTGCTGACGAGCCTGCAACGGGATGATCAGCTCCTGGAGTCTATCCAACATGACTTCTGGGCCATGGTGCGTGAACAACGTGAGGCTGGCAGGCCTCTTGAGGTCACATGCTTCTTTGAGGGGCTGCCCTCATCCGTCTTGGGGAGAGCCGTCACAGTCGTGTCCAAGGACTCGGCCACACTTGACGGGTACAGTTCTTTCAGCATTCGCGCCAATCATCGCGACATGGTGAAGTACGGCTCAGCCGAAGACAACGGATTCAAGAGGCTGCTCGGCGAGCTGACGAGATGGCGAGACCAAGCAAGTGATCCGGCGGCCTGCCAGGCCCCGTCGACAAAAGCACAGATCCAGGGGCCAGTTGGCTCTTGTTTCTACAACTACGGCGGCGACCAAGTCAATGCACCTGGTGGTACTGTGAACATCAGCAGAGGCAGTGGCAACCAGCTTCCTGGGGCTACTTTCTCGGGACCCGTACATTTCGGGTAGCGCGGGCGCTCGAGGGTGTCGATGAGACTGCCATGAAGCATTCGGCAGATCGGATTCCTTTCATTGCATTGCAATATATCTTACTATATGGCTGAGCCGACTTTCTAGTCAAGACCGTTCTCCCAGGTTAGTTCTTGCCAAAACTCACAGACCCAGAGAAAGTAGCTCCGGGAAAGTGGTTGCCATTGCCTTCACTGCGGTTCACGGTACCGCCAGGAGCATTGATTTGGTCGCGACCCCAGTTGGTAAAGTTGTGGCCCGCTTCCTCCGTCGGCACTGAGGGCTCCATCTTCGACAGCTTGGCCATTGCGTCGCGCAATTCCATGACTCGGTCTTCCATCGCTGCCTTCATCGTATCGTCCTCGGCTAACTCACACATGTCCTTCATCATCCCCACAGTCAGGACCTCCACCGTGCTTCCCTTGCTCTGTCGCACAGCCGCTTTGTAACGCTCAAACCTCGAGTCCTCTGGCGCTTGAGCGACCTCCTTAGATGCCCTCAGACAGCTTCGCCTTGGTGTGGCATGCCTTAACTAACCCTGCGGTCTTTACGGTTGGCCTGCGGCCGCCAAGGTTCGAGTTGGCAGCCTGGAGTGCCTGCCGAACAAGACCTTGGCCTCGCCCCGCTTCGTGGAAGGCCTCTCGGAGGCTTTTGTCATCCTTGACAGAGTTGTAGTAGGTTGCAGCGGCCTCGACAGCGTTAATCGTGTCCGCGACCAAGTTGCTGACGGTGGCCGACATCCTTCCACAGAAGAGGACTTGATGGATTGGCTTGACTGTGGTTACTTTGGATTCGAATGGCTCTTGTCTGACGGATCGTACTCGAAAAAGCAAGCGAAGAAGCAGCTTGGCACCAAACAGAACAAGACCTCCTGCCTATATTAAAGTGCCGGAAAACCTCCCGCCATGTCAGCTTTCTGCATCCAATCCACCTCAGCTGCATGCGTTGTGATATTGGGTTGCAAGCGCGTCGTTTGGGCAGGGAGGAACCAATAGGAGACAACATATGCCATCTGCGAATGCGTCCAACCATTCCGTGCCAGCGATGGCTCCCGCCCCGCCAACATTCAGCTAGCCTTTAGCCCTGAACCCGAGTCCAATATCCGACCATGCATCGCACTTTACCGTTATCCTCATCCCCGCCGTGCCTGGCTTAAACACTGAAGTTGAGGTACGCAACGTGTCTTTAGGCATCTCAATTAAAACCCGCCCTCCGAAGGAGCCTGCCACTCCGCGTCGAGGAAGCCAGGCTAAACCCCGCGAGCTGCAGTGACGTTACCCCACCGTTGCCCCACAGGATGGAGGGACGTGGACTACATCCCTCGAGCGCGCCCTTCCACAACGCCGGCCGCGACCACATCAACGCGCCTAGCGGTATTGCGAACAAGAGCGACGGCTCCGGCAACCACCTTCCCGGGGCTACGTTCAATGGGCCTGTATCCTTCGGTAAGAGCGCTCTTGCCACTACCAATCCTTTATAGCTAATGAATCTCAGGAATCCCCCATAAGGAACCCGAGGCCGACGAGGCTACCAGGCGTTATTCGGAAAAAGCAGGTTCGTACTGCCATTCTCCCGATTTCCGTTGCACACTTTCGTCACATCTGGACTGCTTTTGCCCGATGAAGCCGCAGGAAGACAGACCACTGACGAGCACAGCCTGCCTCCGCTCCCTCGGCTTCCGCGACATCGACGCTCGGCTGCACGACATCGACGCTCGGCTGCACGACATCGCCGCTGCCCATCGAGGCACATGCGACTAGCTGTTTAGCACCGCCCAGTTCCAGAAGTGGCGCGACCGCACCGACCTTCTAGCCCACAATGGCGTGCTCTGGATCAAGGGCAAGCCGGGCGCGGGCAAGTCGACCCTCATGAAGCATGCTCTGCGCCATTGCGAGGAGGTCTTCGCCGACCACCTAATCGTGGCGCATTTCTTCAATGCTCGAGGTGAGGTTCTCGAGAAGACGCCTCTGGGCATGCTGCGGTCAATCGTATACCAGCTGCTCGACAAGGACGACACGCTGTACGAACGATTCCGCCCCATCTACGAGAAGCAGAGGATGTACAATGAAGGGGACACTCGGGCGTGGCCACAAGCACAACTAAAGGACTTTATACGCTCGTTGGTCAACAAGCGTCCGTCGAAGCCCCTCCTCCTCCTCGTCGACGCGCTCGACGAGTGCGACGAGCGAGGCGTTCGAGATGTTGTCGGCTTTCTCGAATCCTTGAGCATCGATGCCGTCCAAGCTGGTGTTACGCTGAGGATCTGCCTCTCCAGCCGCCATTATCCCAAGGTCAGGATAGAGAAGACTGGAGACCTGACTGTGGAGGCGAGCGAAGAGCATAGAAGAGACATCGCTACGTATATCGCACAAAAGCTAAAAGGATATAATAACGACATAAAGGCCAAGGTCCGGGACAAGGCAGGCGGTATTTTCATGTGGGTCGTCATTGTTATGTCTCTGCTCAACAAAGCCGACGACGACGGCCGTGTGGAAGATATGCGCAAAGTACTGGATGAGGTGCCGGCCGATCTCGAGGACGTGTTCAACAAGCTCTTGAACAAAGATAACCCGAATAAGGCCGAGACGATACGCATACTCCAGTAGGTGCTGCTTAGCCGGCGGTCGCTGAAGCCCCAAGAGCTGTTCTTCGCCGTGCTAGCAGGAACGGCTCCGGAGTACACTGGGCCGTGGGACCGATCGAAGATCACCAGCAACACTATGCAACGGCGCATTACCGCCTCGTCCAAGGGCCTTATTGAGGCGCGAACAGGAGATACGGCGTCCGTACAGTTCATTCATCTGTCGGTCAACGACTTCCTGTTCCGGAACTAGAGGCTGCAGTCGCTGGATCCGACGCTCTATCCGGACCCGATCAGTGCCAGCCACGGGCGGCTGTGGGATCGCTGCTGGTCCGAGATCAAGCGAGTAGACATTACATCAACGAGCGAGCAGTACATGAGGTAGTTGAGCGACAGCTATCCGTTTCTACTATATGTAGCGAGCTACGTATTCGATTATACAAAGGAGGCGCTATCCGGAGAGGCAATGCGAGAGGAGATTGTACGATGGCTTTAAATGCGAGACGCCTGGTTTGGATGGTGGAAGATATTTCTCTCGACTGTCGATAGTCGCGGCGAACATCTATACCTGGAGTATAATATGGATGTAGGACCGCTCTACGTGTTATCACTTCGTGGTTGCTAAAAGCTGGGCACCGTTATTCTAGCAGACGGGGGTGTTGACGTCAACGCGTAGGGCGGGGAATACGGCAACGCACTGCAGGCCGCTTCTAACGGCGGATACGCCGAGATCGTACGGCAGCTCCTCAAGCACGGCGCCGACGTCAACGCGCAGGGCGGGGAATACGGCAACGCGCTGCAGGCCGCTTCTGCCGGAGGATACGCCGAGATCGTACAGCAGCTCCTCGATCGCGGCGCCGACGTCAAGGCGCAGGGCGGGAGCTTCAGCGCTTTGCACCTTTATTGGGTGCAGAGGAACAGTGCACTCCTGAACCTGCAGAAGAAAACGAAGGGGACAACCAAGTCATGATCAATGATCACCAGTTGAACCCAATCAATTTGAGCCCAATTATTTACCGTGCATTGCGTGGAGTGAATATTCGTTAAACCTATAGTTAATGTCTTCGTTAATTGAGCACTGCTACGAGGCATCGCCCTTTTGTGATCAGTGTTCGCCGTAACATCGGAGGGTTCTACTTATATTGAGAAGGGTAGAGCTTCCGGTAGTTTCTGCTAAATAACTCGTAGGGGCCGCTGTAGAGGGCGCACTTAGCGACCACTTCACTGTAGTTGCTATAGTACTGGCCCTCCTTAGCGTATCTTGCGCAAACTTAAGGGTTCTTACACTAGAAGGCTTTGTAGCCGATTTTCTAGTAGTTGTAGTGTTGATCTGGTTGCATTCGACGTTCGAACACTCCTGTATATCCCGATTCTCCTCCGGCGTAGAAAAAGCCCTCGGCCAGAAGCCCTCGGCCAGGGGCCTCCTGGCATCACTAGCCTTGGCGACGTATACCACCATGGACCCGTACGCTTTTGCGCTGTCTTTTCGACTCAGCCAGGAAGTCTTAGCAATCTGCACGTCGTTCTCACGGCCTAGGGCTTCAGCAGCCCCAGGAAGGACCTTGCCTTCATGGTCAAGGACGGCCGTCCGGTTGACATTGTCGACTTTGACTGGGTACAACTGGTCTCGAAGGACCCGTACACCCAGCGCCTTCTTAGCTTCGACGATATATTTGATCTTCGTAACTTCCTCTTTGTTCCTGCCTATAATCCTAAGGCGGTTGGTGTTTTCTCCGTCTCTAGTGACCGCAACACACCGCCAACTAGGCTAATCGCCGGGCGCTCGCATTCCGGTCTCCACCAGCTTGCGGAGCGCTCCTGGGGTAGCTTCTCCGGTGTGATCCTCTGGCACCCTGGAGACGTCCACCGTGCAGAATACTGGCTCCGGCGTCGCCGCCCGACCAGTGGAGGGGGCCGGGGTCGGAATGCTGACGGGAGGAGAGCGTCGAGCAACATCTGCATATGCTGGACGAGCCAATGAGGCTCCTTGGGCTGTACCCATGGCGTGTAGCTGGAGTCTGGTGTGCTCCAGCTCGCTGCGAGCTTGCGTAAGCTCCTCTCGCGCTTGCGATAGTTCTTGGGTTAACTGGGCCGTCATTTTGGCGACTTCCTTTGCTATCTGGTCCCTAAGTTGTCTGAATTCTAGCTGAAATTCCGCCTTCAGGACCTCCAAGTTCGTCTTGAAATCGCGATCCGAAGGTCCTTCTGCCTCGCCGGCGGTTGCAGCTCGAATTGTGGGATTTCCGTTTTTTCCGAGCGCTCTGTTGTTTGCGGTTGCCTCCTCCCAATCCATATCGTTGCTCTGCTGCATCGATTCCCTCGCCCTCGCAGTTTTCACTCTCTTGCGCTAGGGGCGGTGATGCCCCTCACCCGGATTTTCCAAATCGCCTCCCATGACGTCGATGACCTCCAAAACGTCGCGCACCGCAGTAGACATCCTCCACTAGCAAATTTGCAATGTGCTTTTCCCGAAATCTCCAAACGCTCGACTTCAAAATTGTAAGTAAGAGGCAATAGGTGGCCAGAATTGTAGTGTCGGAATCTGAATATTGGCCTCTGTTGCTTAACTAATGGGTTTTCAATATCATGATATTCCCTGTCGAATATGAGATCCTGAAAATCGCTAAGGACAAAGCGAGGGAGATAACCCTACAGAACGCTACGCAGTGTCGAGGTACAAATGGCGAAGTGAGTGCTCGTTGGAAAGTGCCACATCAGATATACTATGGTTTGTTGTGTGCGCTGGGATTGTTTCCTGGATGATTTTTATCAGAATAACTGCATGTTTTCGTCAAATCATGGACCAGCGTCAACGCCACAGCGAGTGGACTTCAGCATGTTGGTTAGGCGTTCTCACACAGCCCCCGCACAGCCCCCGCACAACGCAGCCCCCTGATCGTCAAAACCAACGTTCTTGCCTCTTGTCCCCAGTTTCCCTCCACACCCACGCACACTTCCTTGTCTCACTCGCTCCCGACGACGAAGGAATGGATCCGCTTTCGACTGTCGCGAGCATCATCGCCGTGGTTCAGGGCGCCGACCGTATTGCTCAACTTTGCCGTTATTATATCGGAGCAGTTGACGACTACCCAAGGGATCCCAGGACAATTCTTATCGAGACATCAACCCTAAAGGCACTCTTTAAGAATCTCAAATTCTTGATTGACTCCGATGGCGGTTCGTCCCTCACGCTCAAGAGTCTTGATGGCGAGGAGGGCCCAATCGCAGGGTGCCGGAGGACGATCTCTGAGTTAGAGTTGCTGTTTCCAACATCCTCGGGGAAAACGACACAGGCGGCGAAGCGGAAACGGGTCAAGATGACGCTGGCCCAGCTGGCTTGGCCGTTCCGGCAAGAAAAGGCCCGCGCACTCCTCGCACAACTAGTGCAACACAAAACGACGATCAACACCGCCATCTCCTCCGAAGCACTGTAAGCGGCGTTGGCTTGTTTCCAGACAGCTATGGGTTGAGGCTAACGACTCTCCCAGACGCGATATTAGGGAGATAAGGCGTGACCTCGGGACTGTGTGCCGCATTCTGAGCTGTATTGTCCCCCCAAGTTGGAGTCTCGCCGACATTCTTGCTGACTTGTGTTCTCCTCACTACCGCAGACTCGGAAACGTCGGACGTCTGCACCTGGCTTGAGAAAACCAACCCCTCAGACATCCACAACAGGGCGGTCGACGACTACGAAGAAGGAACAGGGGATTGGATCATTCGGACCCCGGAGTGGAAAAACTGGATGAACTCGACAGACAGGTGCCTCTGGGTCCATGGTATCCCCGGGGCCGGAAAGACGGTTCTCGCTTCTTATGCCATTCGACAAGTCATCCGCACGCTGAAGGAGTCCGGCGACGCCAACTCGATCTGCGCCTACTATTATTGCCACCACGCACACAACCAGGATGAAGCGGCACCAGTTCTGCGGTGGATCGTCAGTCAGCTATGCCGCGCTGCACGGAGAGTTCCAGAGCCCTTGTACGAAACACACCGCCTACGCCGACTGCCGAGCATCGATGAGCTTCTTCAGCATCTGGAGTCAATTCTTAGCCATTTTGCCAGCGTGTCCATCGTGATCGACGCTCTAGACGAGAGCCAATCTCGGGAGATGCTGCTTCGTGTCATCCGTGATCTCCTCGGCGACACGCGATTTGTCAAGATTCGACTTCTTGTCACCAGCCGTCAATACGCCGACATCGAACGTGAGATGGTGAGCATCGCAACGCCACTCTCCATGTCGAATTCATTCGTTGAGGAAGATATAAGAAGAGTCGTTGCCGCCAGCCTCAGGTCCAACTCCATCTTTCGGCAATGGCCCGAGGCCTTCCGCGCCGAAGTCGAGGGAGCGCTTTCGTCACAAGCCAAGGGGATGTTCCGCTGGGCTGTCTGTCAACTGGACGTTCTCCGTCGTCTGAAGCATCAGAACAAAGCTCGAGAGGCAATCAGGAATCTGCCGCGGACCCTGGACGAAACATACGAGAGGATATTTTCATCTATCGCCCTAGAGGATTTCGACCTAGTCCGACACTGCCTCTGGTGGACCATGTTCCACAATGCAGTATGGCCTCCGGCGGTGCCACTCCCGACTCAGGTATTGATCGACACATATTACCTGATGACTGGAAAGGAGCTGGCAGACGACGAACCGCTCATTCCCAACCCTGAGATTCTGAAAGAAAGCTGCGGCTGCTTACTGTCCTTTCAAGCTACGGATCAGAACGATGTCTTCAATGTCAGTCTTGCCCACTACACAGTGCGAGAATATCTCGAGTCGAGCCGCTCAAGCACTGGACAGTCTCGCTTGTTCGCCAAAAACGGCAGCGCGCCACACAATGGAGAAGCTGCGGCAGTGTTCCACCAGTTGCTAGAGCATGGAGCCGAGCTGGATGTGGAAGAAATGTACAGGCGTCGGAAGCTTGGCGATCTCGGCGGCGCGATAACCGGCACCACGTCAACATATCGACTCTATACCGGTCTTAGGATCACATGGACGCGAAAAATCGAAGTCCGACCGTCTCTCATATTCGACTTTCTGGACCCGCGGAAACCGCATTTCCGTCACCTCGTCAGTGCAGCAACCGAGATATGGGAGGAGGGCGACTCCCAAGATCTTGTTGGGGGGCTCTCAGCGCTGCAGTTGACGCCATCTGGCGATCCTCCCGAGGCGGCGGTAATGGCTAATTTGCTCTGCCTACAGCGACTTGATCTGGCCGCTGAACTCCTGCGAAGACCCAGATTAGCACGAATTTGGGAAGCACAACTGTCGGGAAGCGTCTGGATCACTTTCTGGAAAGGAGGCGTAGGTAGCGTACGGCTCAGGACTTTCTCCGGGAGCATAGTTGAGCTTTTTGCTACGGCCGGTAGGGAGGAGAGTCCGGACGCCCTCGGATTTCTCCTTGACCACGCCCTGGACCATTTCGATCCCACCAACATCCTGGTCCGCTTCATCGGAACACATCAACACCCGCCGGACGAAACCTGCACTCAGGACTGTCCGTTGCAGAGACTGCTTAACATGGGCGCCGATCCTAATGCTCGAGGCTATCCGTGCACGCCCCTCCAGATCGCCGTTGTGGGTCGTGACATACATGGGATTCAGGCGCTGCTCCAGGCAGGCGCCGACCCGAGTGCCACTGGGAGCACCGAAGTAAAGAATTGGGAGGAGGACAGCGTGCTTGGCGACTTCTGTGGCTTGCGAGGCGTCAAACCTGTTGACATTTTGAGCGGTTGGGAACTCTTGACAATGGGAATGCATGACGACGAGGTTGGTGATGATGAGGTAGTCCGTCTCCTAATGGGCTCGACATAGGTAGCGGGCTGCGATCACGAAATTTCACTTCTATTCTGGCATGCTTTTCCTTCGGTGGCATGATTTCCCCACCAGTTGGCCAGGCTCCTCCCAGCAACCAACTCCTGCATCAATCAACCAAGCTCTCGACTATCAGCTCCCCCGACGCGCAAAACTCTCTCAAGGACACGACCATCACTAACTTTACGCCAGTGGGGTCGGGAAGTTCTCGCGACAGCACAAAGTTGGTGATCCTGATTCTGAGAGCGCGGAGTGTTTTCCGGACCCCCCCCCCCACCCCCCCTCCTCCTCCGCCCCCCCCCCCCCCCCGCGGGGGTTGCGGAGCGACCACACGAAGCAGAGAGAAAACGGAAGAGGCACGTCCTGTATCACGCTTCCGCCAGCCAGCCACTTCACCAACGGCATTCGGCGGCCCAAATTAGCATATGGGATGCGCCACAGTCGCAATCTGCTTGTCCAAAAAGAACGTGAACTCACGAAGTCCAGAAACACGTTTTGGCCCTCCCAATAATAACGACAGCTTTTGGTCTTCGTTGTGGTTCAGAGGGTGCGGTTTCTTGTCTTTTAAGCTACCAGATCTGGACCCTTCTGAACCGATAACTATTTAGACAACATTTATGGGCAAATTTCTCCCTGTTTCTTTAAATTAAAATTCCCTACGCCGCCCTCCTCTCTCCCTCTGCCCGACAGGCCTCGAAAACAAGCTCTTCCCCCATTTACAGAGAATACCCAGCAGGCGGGTTCAGCCCATCGTTGACCTCGACAGCGTCCCGGTAGTACGTCGGGTTCTGGCTCCCCTTCCAGGTCTCCTTGATGCTGTCCAGAATCCTGCGGCCAGACACGCTCTTGTCCAGCGCGAGATTCGGCGCCGGGTACCCGCGCACGCCGCCCTTGGCCGTGTTGAAGACACCCGCATACGATGTGTTGAAAAAGTACTTCGCGTCAAACCCGAAGCTGGCGTCCTACGCGCACACCTTGTCGCCCGTGTGCTGCCCGACGAACTCGAACACGTTGGCGCCGACGTCCCACCAGCCGAGCGTCGGCAGGTCCCAGTTGGACTCGACCGTCGCCAGCTCCGAGTAGTGGTTGTAGAAGCCGGCGTCGGTGGTGCCCGCAAGGTGCTTGGGCACGGCGTCGCCGAGGACGAAGGAGAGGATGTTGTTCTTGATGGCGTAGTTGGAGTTCTCGTCAAACGTGATGAGCACGAGCGTGTTGTCCATGAAGTGCTTGTCGTCGAGGAGGGGGTGAGGAAGGTCTTGAGCCAGTTGCCGGCGAAGCTGATGGTCGCGTCGTGCGCGTCCGAGGTCATGTTGGGGGTGATAAAGAGCCACTGGGGGAGCTTGTTGGCCTTGAGGTCGGCGTGGAACTGCGACTTGGTCTCGTCGATGAGCGAGAGGTTCTTGATCTTGCTGAGCCGGTCCTCGAAGTGGGCGACCGAGTTGATAATGACGGCCGGGTTGTGCTTGCGGACGTAGTCGTTGGCCCCCGTCTTCTGGTTGACGTAGCCCATGCCCTCGAAGCCCGAGTACGGCATGTCCTCCTGGTACAGGCCCCACGAGATGTGCTTGGTATCCAGCAGGTCGAATACGGTCGACACGTTGAAGTCGACCTGGTTGAAGTTGTCGTTCTGCATGCCAAAGTAGTCGCCGCCCACAACAGAGATGTAGTTGGGCTCGCTGGGGTGGGTGACGGCGAAGAAGTTGCTCAGAGTGATGCCCTGCTTGGCGAAGGCTGCGAAGTTGGCTGTCCAAGAGGAGTTCGAGTTAACAATCACGCGGGCCCTGTCCAAACTCGCTCCAAGAGGTCATCGGTAAGGGATACTCACGGTCAGCGATGGCCTTGGTATAATCCGTGTTCTCGGACCAGATGGAAACGTAACGGTCAAAGACCTTGCCCTTGACCTTGCTCGTCGGGCTGCTGGTCCGGGCCGTGGCGGCGGCGGCAGCGACAGCGGCTCTGCCGGTGGCAGTGTAGACGTTCTCCCAGGCGGTCGTGCTGCTGGAGGAGATGGTGGTGCTGGTCGAGGTGGTGATGCTGGGGGCCGAGGAGTGCGGCTTGCACCGGCTGCCGGCGACAAGGCCCGCAGTGGCGAGAACAGCAGCAGCCTGGAAGAGCATCTTCACAGTCTGCGGGAAGACGAGACGCGACGACGAAGGGGGGGCGGCGAGAGAGAGGAGGGGGATGCTCATCGACATAGGTTGCCTCTGGGGGGATGCGATCTGCCAAGATATATACACTTACAATGTAATGTAAAGTCCCACTGTGACGGACGGTGCCCGTCTACATTCCGGTTACCCCTGGACTGGGTAGCGAACGGGTGGCTCGTGCACCCGACTACTTTCCTGCGTCAGGGACGCGCCCTGTATTCGTTCCCTTTTCCCTTCCTTAGCTTTCGATTAGCAGAATTGAGTCGCCATTTGCAGTGCCCCTGTACTTCGCCTTGATGCCACTCGTCTCTCACACCACACCCCTCACCTCGTGCCACGGACAGCAGGCGCCGCTTCAGCCGCCGAGGATAGGACGTTGAACACTTGAAGAATCGCCTTCAAGCCAGCCTACTAACAACCCTACTAACCCACGAGAATCCGAAGAGAAATAGTATAAGAGACGGCACGAACTAGAATGAACTTTGTATGGGCTTTGACGAGATCAGGTCATATCTTGGGGAATGTATACAGTCAGATTGTAATAGTTGCCCTTTCGGGTTATCTGCCGGGCGTCAACAAATTACATATATATATATACTACAGTAGAGACCGAAATCAGTGTCCAGATTTTCGATGTTCAAAGATTGTCAGTCAGGCCAAGTTTCGGCACTAATTGTGATTCACACAGTGCGCAGCAGCCCACATTGTAGAGCGACCAGTGAGCCGCAAAACTGGCTGCAGCTGAAATGTTGCAGCACAAAATGCACTAGCCATTTTCGTCGTAAACAAACGGGATGAGCGTATCGGGTCACGTGGCTAGCAGGCTGGGGACGGATGTTGGGTCGCAAGGCGGGGATCCGGAAACCGGAAACCGGAAACCTTGCGCTCATCTCGAACCCCACATGCGGATCACGATCTACCGGACTGAGACGCACGTTCCACCCACGACAGAATGCGACAATACTTCCGCCGGCGGCCGAAAGCCGCAGCAACCGGGCCGGCCGCTGAGCATAACCCACCGGAACGATCGGTTGCGACGGCTCCGTCCTCGACCGAGACCTTCCCGTCAGGCATCAAACTGCTTTACAGTGTGGCACACGCCACGGTCGAGTACGTACACTTCCATTCCAAGTTACAGTAACACAACCACTGATGACCGCCGTCCAGCATCGTCTTTGTTCACGGCCTGACTGGCGACCGCGAGAGGACCTGGACCGCCAGCACCGCGTCTGAGCCGTGGCCCAAAGCCCTCCTCCCGTCCGAGCTCCCGACCGCACGCGTCCTTACATTCGGGTACGATGCATACGTGACGGACTGGCGGGGCATGGTGTCGCAGAATCGGATTGCCAACCACGCATGGAGTCTTCTGACGTCTCTCGTGTCGTATCGAGAGAGGGACGATACAGTGAGTGCGAGCAGCTGTGTAGATCAGGGCCGATGATTCTGATACACTGAGCAGCATGGCCAACCTGGCGTCGACGTACCGGAACCAGGGCTGGTGGGAGGAGGCCGAGAAGCTACAGGTGCAGGTGATGGAGATGAGCAAGAAGAAGTTCGGGGCCGATCATCCCGACACGCTGATGAGCATGGACGACCTAGCGTCGACCTACCGGAGCCACGGTCGATGGGAAGAGGCCGAGAAGCTGGAGGTACAGGTGATGGAGACTCGCAAGACGAAGCTCGGGGCCGATCATCCAGACACGCTGATCAGCATGGGCAACCTAGCGTCGACGTACCGGAATCAGGGCAGGTGGGGGGAGGCCGAGAAGCTGGTCGTGCAGGTGATGGAGACGAGCAAGACGAAGCTCGGGGCCGATCATCCCAACACGCTGATCAGTATGGGCAACCTGGCGTTGACGTACCAGAAGCAGGGCCGGTTGGAGGAGGCGGAGAGGCTACAGGTGCAGGTGATGGAGACTAGCAAGACGAAGCTCGGGGCCGATCATCCCAACACGCTGATCAGTATGGGCAACCTGGCGTTGACGTACCAGAAGCAGGGCCGGTTGGAGGAGGCGGAGAGGCTACAGGTGCAGGTGATGGAGACTAGCAAGATGAAACTCGGTCCCGACCATCCCAACACGCTGACCGGCATGGCCAACCTGGCATATACTTGGAAAACTCAAGGTCGACACACAGATGCTTTGGCATTGATGGAGGACTGTGCCCAAGCTCGACAGCGAGTCCTTGGTGCACGCCATCCACGCACGAGATCATCCTTGGCCACCGTAGCCAAGTGGCGTAGCTAGATCTATTTTTCATCGTTCCCAAGGTATTTTCTTTTCTTTCCTTCTGGGCTGCTTGTAACCTGTCCATTCTGTTCGCGCCGAAAACGGCTGTCTCAGCTGCAGCCGGTTTTGCGGTTGCTGGTCCCTCTACAAAGTTAGTTGCTGCGCACTGTGTGAGTCACAATCACCTCTGAAATTGGCCCCTGCGGACAATCTTTCAATATCGAAAATCTGGACACTGATTTCGGTCTCTACTGTACCGTTACTATAGACATGTTGATCTTGAATTGGGCCAAAGAGTCTCCACGCGTGACACTTGGTCCTGCAACCACCCCTTGGCTGGTTCGTGACATCTGAAACTGATGATAGTTGCCCATCCGGGTTAAGCCCGCCGATCCCGAATTAGTAGGAATGCCTTGCAAGGAGTGCAGGCTCCAAAACCGGCTCGGCTGTCTGGATCAGTTTTGGAGTATGCTCCAAGAGGAGCTTCTAAAGCCGAGCCACTCGACCGCGGCAGTCATATTTGGCATCCCTGCTCTTGGTCGAGCCAGAAACGGCTTTGCATGGAACCATGTCCATTTCGAAGCCGGAAACGGCTCCGGGTTATTCAATTCCCAGACTTCAAAATTCTCGCTGGGAAAAGACGGGAATGCCTGCAGCGCAACCAGTCAGCGGTGGCAAGAGCCAGAAATGGCTCGTCGGGGCATTCTATTCCCACACCCTAAGTTTCGTACGGCGGTAGAATGGAAGCGCCGCATGAGGGTGCAATCGTCAATGCCATACAGGCGAGGAGAGACTGATAATCGTTTCTGGTCAAAGCCTCCGCTAGATAGACAAACGGTGTATGCACCCTAGAGTTCAGGATACTGGGGGTATCTGGGGAGCCATTTCTAGCTTCAGCCGAGACAGCAGTTCCCTGTACTAACCCTTGCTAGGCGGAAAGCTTGCCCTGTAAGAATGGGTGGCACGTCATCCTACAGCAGAAAGGGTACGTATCTAGATAGCAGGTCTTCAAGTAGTTACTATACTGTCCCTTTTCTGCCGGTAGAAAAGATACGTATCTAAATGGCAGAAAAGTGACCGATCTTAGTATATGTCTTCACTCAGACAACTGTGTACCTTTTCTGCCGGCAGAAAAGGTACGTATCCAGATAGCAGGCCTTCACTTAGGTAAATATATACATTTTCTGCCGGCTGAAAAGGTACATCTAGACAGTAGTCCTTGACTAGGATAACTGTGTACCCTTTCTGCCGGCAGAAAGGGTATGTCTAGACAACAAGCCTTTCTCTAGGTAACTATATACCCTTTCTGCTGGCAGAAAAGTACATCTAGACAGCAGGCCTTCACTAGAGTAACTGTATACTCTTTCTGCCGGCAGAAAAGGTACGTCTGGAAAGCAGGCCTTCACTAAGGTAGCTGTGTACCCTTTCTGCCGGCAGAAAAGGTACGCACCTCAGGGGCCGTCACATAGTTGTAACGGTCTCATATTAGTGTATTGCAACAAGCTGATGACGACTCTACGACTATACTGAGCTTGGAAAAAAAAAGAAGAGACAAGAGGCTCCTGTAGGTCGTAGGCTTCTTTCTACCGCGAGTGTGCCGGTCCGGGCGAGTTAGTAGAGGGTTCGATATGCGGAGGGTCGAGTGGGAATAGCTTCATTCAGGGAGTCCAATGGCCAGTGCCTAGGTTGCCCGCCGAACTCAGAACCACTACGCGTAGAATGCACAGGTATCACGGGTGTGATGTGGATGCTGACCTTGCAGTGAGTATGGGATGTTTGTGGTTGCGCGAGAAGCGCAACAGAGAGGCCTACAGCTGCAGAGGATATGCCTCTGCAGCGGGCCGTAACCCTAACCCTATATACATGACTAGTCACGGAACAGGTGTATGCCTCTGCAGCGGTGGAAAACTTCTCGCAGCCACGGCTATGGCAAATCTGCCTGATTCGGCAATGTTCACTTATAGAGATATCCTAGGTGGGAAGGAGATCATTACCAAAAGAGTAACTATTATAGCATTCTACCTGTGCTAGGCCTCGGATGTCCTCCCACTCCCTACGACAACTAGCTAGAAATATCAACCTGCTCCGCCAATGCGTCTCCCGCCGAGATATGGCGAGTTTAACCCTTCCAGGTTTGTTTCCTGGTTTCCAAAATAGGCATTTAGGACATGTTTCGGTGGCAGGTAAAGGTTTCCCAATTCGTGACTATCCGAGGCGGCAAAGGCGGGAGAAACTAACACTCTCTTACGTTGGACAACGCCTATCTATCTTTCTGCCGCTACCAAGGGCTCCCTTTTCAGAGGTGTCTATGCGGTAGGCCAATGAAGACATTTCAAGGATAGTTTGCACACATTCCTGATTTAGGTACAACGTTATTTACTTTTCCAGGAAGGGAAGGGGATTGCTAGGCGAGTCTAACTACCAGCTAAGGGAGGGACTAGTCATGGCATGCCGGGTGGAGTTGCGTCAACTCCTGCACGGTCATTCAGGGCCACGTTATCATGGGTAAGAGTAGAGCGGTCGAGCCCGCCAGGAATGGAGCTAAAGCTGCGACTGTGAAAGGGAATCTGTGCGCGTAAAAATAAGTCTGAAATGAGAAGCATAGAGAAAAAGGTTCACACCGTGCAGGGCCCCGGGTTGCGGTGTTGTTGCGGAAAGAGGTCGGCGTCTGGCTTCGAAAGAAAACAAAACGGAGCGTTTTCTTGGAAAACGGAAGCTAGACGGTGGTGTTTTTCTGCCGGCAGAAAAAGATACGTATTTTTTTAAGCCTTAGGCAAAATGACGCTGGATTTAGGGGGGATGAAGCTGAAAGCCTGAGGCAGCAACAATGCCGCGATTTCCGGGGTAGGAAACCGCTGGAAGCAGCGGCAAACCCACGTGGAATAAGATTGCTGCGGCGAATAGGTGTAGACATAGTGCCGCTTGGTGAAGGAGACGCCGTAATTGTCGTTCAGTGCCTCTGGTTAGATAAGTGTCTTTTGTGCGCCTGAAATTTTCTTTCCCTTCTGGGGTTCAAAAGGAAACTTATTCTGCTCCTACGCATCTATTTTGAAGAGAAGACAGCTCAGTTTATATTTTGACGGCAAGAGGCTGCCGGATCTTGGAAAGTGCCTACCGAGCGTGCGAGGAATGGGCCGCGGGGAGAAATGCATGCAGTTTAGCCCTAGGAAAAGCGAACTTAGGCTGCTAGGTGATGTTGGTCGAGCTCGGTCGTCGGCCGCGATAGCTTCTATCGCTGCACTTCCTACTGGCCCACTCAGTATTCCCTGATGCAGATGTCGTCCTTTGTGATATTTAAGAAGGTTATTAAGGCTAGCTATCACAGTACAAATATATTATAATCAACAGTGTCCTCTATCCTCAGATGTGACGGGCACCACTCGGGTCAGCTCGCACATACAAGATTGATATTGCGACAGAGAGAGCAAGATCTAGATGACAGGATGTGCGTGCGACCAGACCTTAAATGCTGGAGCAGAGGCACGTGACCAGAGGTCAGGTGATCCTGTGACACTTCCCTGTGCCAAACAAGACCCCATCCACCAAGACGAAAACTTGAGCAGAAACAAGATCCAAGACAAGACATCAGACCCCCAACCAGGTCCGCAAGAACATGATCCAAGACAAGACATAAGACCCCCAACCAGGTCTGCAAGAACATGATCCAAGACAAGACATCAGACCCCCAACCAGGTCTGCAAGAACATGATCCAAATGCGAATGCAAGAGCGAGATCCAAAACATAAGCAAGACAAGACAAGACCCTTCTTGCAGAAGAGGGTCGCAATATACTGTGACGGGCACCACTCGGGTCAGCTCGCACATACAAGATTGATATTGCGACAGAGAGAGCAAGATCTAGATGACAGGATGTGCGTGCGACCAGACCTTAAATGCTGGAGCAGAGGCACGTGACCAGAGGTCAGGTGATCCTGTGACAGGCGGTTAGCGAAAGGCATAAGGGCTGCGTCGATTTTCTAGGAGATGACGTCCCCCAGCTAGGTTACAGATTTCTCTATATTGGTCATAGACTCCTTGAGAGTGTTGACTTCGGCGGCGAGGGAAACTAGAGAGATTTCCTTCTGGCCATTCTTAGAGAGCTTTGGCGGTATGTTTCGGTCGGGGCTGCGGGAGCGCAGCTGTCGATCGGTGGGCGGTATGGGCGGTTTGTTCTTGGCCGGGTTGTTGTTCTTCTAGCCCGCTAAGTCGACGGCTAGGCTGGGAATCGACGCGTCGGGTTCTTGCTTAGGGAACGCGCCGGGGGTAGGTGTTGTCATCGACTGCGTCGCGCGTGATGCTTGACCTAGTCGGTGAGGTGTTGCGGAAGAGGGTTGGTGATGCGCGTGATTTACGCGTCGTGGTTGCTCGAAGTTGGTCGGAACCGATCGCTTCTCGCGTGGTTGAGCTTTTGCTTGCGCGCAAGCTCGAAGATGATGGTTTCAACGAAGTTGAAGAAGACGAAGATGGTTGAGGCTCTCAATCCTCAGTTGAAGCTACCATTTGATGCGGAAAGAGAGGCATCACATTATGGTGGCAAGCGGAAGCGGTGTGAAGAGTACTGAATTCGTTGATGTAGAAAGGAAGCTCGCGATCCTGTGTGGAAGGTTGACTTCCACCCAGGGCGCGGGGCATCCTTATCTAATCTATGTACGGGGCACCCCACCCTGCGGGTGGGTGCCACAACCCTAACCCTGGGCCCTCCGGATCTAGTATCATACGTAATATAGTAGGGCGCGGTCGATAGAAGTAGAGAAAATTACATAATATAGTAGGGCGCGAAAAAGGATAGGGGGTGGGCCTCCTACGGAGATTGGCACTCTCCGTGATAGAATAGTATACTAGCTATATAACCCTATATTACCCCCCTTAGATATTTATTCCCTTACTTGAAATATCCTATACTAACCCTCGAATTCGCAACGATTTTCCTATAGTGCCCTACTTACTCGCAACGGTATAGCTAACCTTAACCCTCGGTTACTTACACCACTTTTTTGAAGTCGCAACACCTTTGCAATTACAATTGAAAGGGGGTCCCGAAGTCTCTTGCTCTCTTGCTCTTTTACTCTCTTGCTCTCTTGCTCTCTTGCTCTCTTGCTCTGTTGCTCCCTAGCTCCCTTGCTCCCTTGCTTGCCTGTAATCTCTTTCATCTCTATTTGAGCATTAATCTTAAGGTGTATAAAAGACCTCCTCAACTAGTTTCCACCAAGACGGCTCGCCAGACTCGCTGTCCTTTGCGCCTGGTACCATCGACTCCTGCATCCTGTCTGTCATCTTCCACCACTCGCGAACCTTGGGATTCTCGCGCATGCGCCCCATGTCCTCGGCATAATTGTCCCCGACATATTTGAAACTGGCAAACAGAATACAGGTCTCTGGGTCGTGGAAGATGCTGTCTGTTGAGCCCGAGTTAGCTCCTGTACCAAGTCCTGCAAGGAAAAGCTGACGAACAGTCCACAATGTTGCATTCGTTGATCTGCTTGAGAACCTCGGGCCAGACGGCAGCATGCACCTTTTTGTACTCGTCGATAAACTCCGGCCTCAGCTTGACAATTTGCGCAAAGCGGCGACCTGGAGAAGGAGATTCCCATGAGATATGGTCTCGCGCAATAACCGCAATCGGGATGTCATGGATTGTGAAGTCCGTACCTGAAGGCTGCGACATGGTGTTTGAGTCCCAGACTGGAGACGAAAGCGGCGAGAAAGGACTAGGACAAACGACTCCTGAAGACAGGAATTTGTTCAACACAAGTTGCGTTCCGACGAGAGGCTCAAATAAAGCGATTCCCCTCACTGTCTCCCCATCAATGCGGAGCTCGCCTCGGGCACGGAGGAAAGAAGACCGAGATTGTGGGCCGGTTGTGGATTGTTGAGGCCAAGACTTGGGGATGTCAGCACAATCTCGCTTTTGGAGCTTTGATGGTTCATGACAATGGCCATTGGCTCCCCGATTCCCCTCGCAGTGGCGCTAGGCAGTGCCATTCCTCCGTCCCGCAGAAGGAAGCTGTTGACATGACAGAAGATCAGGTATAAGACAGGAACTCCTGCCGCCTCCAGGCGGAGTGACTGCTTCGTCTCCTCCTACGGCATCCGAACTCAGCCTCAAATCCGCCTACGAACAATCATGCAGCTCTCTGCCCTCTCTGCCCTTCTCGGCACCGCTCTGCTCCCCTCGATTCTCGCGGCTACTGCCGGCGCAGAGGCAGAGACCCTCGACTCCAGGGCAATTGTCCGCCCTCAGTACTGTGCCATCGTTGGGGGCTCGACAACGGTGAACTGCCGCACTGGTCCAGGCACGCGATACTCCGTCAGGACGACGCTGTATAAGGGAACTGTTCATCCCTTTTGGTGCGTTGTCTCTGCGGAATGTGTGACTATCAACGGAAGCCGCAACTGGTATGTCGCTTCGCGCCTATGCTGCCGTGTCTCTTCGCTGATGGGGGTTACACTGTGGCAAGTGGCTGGGATTACATTCGGGAGTACGACTGCTTTGTCAACGGCCACTACACTGATGACAACTGCACCCTTGGTATCTATGTCCATGTCCCTTGGAGAGAATGAGTGATTAACCGTCTTCCCACGCAGCTCGACTTGGCAAATGCGGCACTGATGATAATGATTACGTCCCGTTCCCTCCGTAACTGCCGTTTCCCAATCTTCAGGATCATATCAAGGACGGGACGGTGTTGGTTTCAGAGACGGGGGGGAGGAGTTGTTGTGCGGGAGCGACCTGCAATAGCCAAGACCACTGGTAATTACCCTCTGTGTACAACATTCCTAAGACTGCCCGTGGAGAAACTTGAGCGACTCAAACTGCCCTTCCTTTCCCACGCTCGTCGAGAAGTCCTTCCACTCGTCCAACAGCTTTCCAGCCCTCTCGTTCTCCAACTTGAGGAGGCCCCAAGCATCCGGCCCGAGGGGCACGCGGAGAGGGATCTCCTTCCCAGCTGCAACGAGTTCGTAGATTGCGGCGGTCACACTGTCCACGTTGGCCCACTGCTTTGACGCTTCGGGGTCGTCAATGTACCTCTCAAGGACCCTTGCTGGTGTGTCCGGCGCCGCATATGCCGAGTGCGGTTCAATGGCGATGGTGCTGCGACTCGTGTAGTCCGTCTTCACGCCACCAGGCTCAATGAGACAGAAATGGATGTTCCATTCGGGCCGCACCTCCTTGGACACTGATTCGGTGAAGCCCTCGATAGCAAACTTGGCGGCATGATAAAGGGCATGTCCGGGATATGCGACCCGGCCGCCCATCGACGAGACATTGAGAACAACGCCGCCCTGAGTCCCGGTCCGTGGGTTCACGTCACGCATGACACGCATTGCATGACGCGTCAAGTGGAAGGTGCCCTAGAACATGGTGTCAAGGAGCTTCCGCGCCGCTTCCTCTGTCGCGTTCTCCGTGTCGCCCCGCAAGGCGTAGCCGGCATTGTTTACCACGACATCCAGGCGCCCAAATCGGCTCAGAGCAGTGGTGATAGCCTCGTCAATGGCCTCACGAGATGTGACATCAACCGTGAGTTTCAGCACATTTGGATTATCGTCATCGAGGTACGCGAGGTCGTCGATTCGACGCGCAGTTGCAGCAACGCGGTGGCCCTGGGACAGGGCACGCTGCGTTAGTGATCTGCCGATTCCCGAGGAGCAGCCGGTTACTAAAACGCGTCAGAGGACATGTGGATTATTCCTTTACGCTGACGGCCTTACTGAACCAAACGGCAGAGGGAGGAAGGATATACGGGAATACACCCTGGGTGTTCATGGTTGCGGTAAAAATAAAGTTGAGGACGGAAGAGATAATGTGTTCCTTGCGTATAAGTTTCGAGAAGTTAAGGGTAGAAGGACAGAAGGTTCTTAGGATTGTTGTAAACTGACTTTTATATAGTTCCTGCTGTGTTTTCCGCTAGATGTTCTGTAATAAACTCCGAAGTTGCTAATGTCCGATTCGCAGTGTGCTTCATCCGCGGATCTATCGGTCTTAACGAAATAATAACATTAGCTCCTGAGGTCCCTTTCCCATTTCGGGAGGTCACCATACCGACAGGCAGTGAGCACTCCTGGAGCACAGAGATGGCATGACTCAGCTCAAGTTGCAACGGTTGGGCCTGTGGCCAACCAGAAAGGAAATGGTAGGTAATCACAAAATAGCACCAGGTAATCAAGGACATGGCCTTGAAGGTGTGCATACGATACAAATTAAGCAGGAGCACCAACTTAAGTACATTCCCACGGACCATGACAGAGTATCCAATCCCAAACCTTGCGGCTGCCGTTCCCCCCGGTACCGGCCCAACTAGTTAAGGTAACCATGGTACATGAGTCGAACTTGTCTCTCGCTTTGCTCCACTCGCGTCATCTGCTGAGTCCGAATCATGTCGAGGCACCCAGAGGGCAGAGTCCCCAATCCTGTCGGCGGTAAGACCCGCACGTCCAGGTTGCTTCATACCAGCCTCAAGCTGTCTCTGGTAGGAGAAGTTGCGCAATCGGTCCGCTTCAGTAGGTGTAAGATGAAGCTGCAGACGAAATGTCAGCCACGGCCGTCTCATTCTCCCGCTATCCTTCCCCTTTCTGGTACTCACATAGACCTCGACACCCACGGCATGCAGTGTAAATGCGAGCCAGAATGCAGCGCCAAAGGTCATGCTCAGTACTGCGTTGGCTGTGGCCCCGTCCCCGTTTAGGCTCGCTGGAACGAGAACCATCTTGTTCACATCCCGATGGGAAAAGTACTCGTCGCACCCGGGGTAGGTCGCAAGTGTGCGCTCTGGGGATCCGACCATGAAGGCGACTTTGGCACACGGCATCGGGACGAGATAGGAATCGCCGCTGATGATCAGCGCGGACAGGATAAGAATGATCCGCATTGTAACGATTGATCCGGCCTAATAATTACAATCAGTCCAGACGCCGGGTGGCGCAGGAGAACAAACTCACATAAAACCAGGCCCTAAGCATCCACGCCCGGTGCTGCTCGATTTGCAGGCGCTTCACATTGTAAAGCGCGAGCGCCAGCGAGACGAGGAATGCAATCGACAAAGTCCCGACGCCCATCTGGACGTCCATCCAGCCACCAACCGCGTTCCTCGCAAGCATTAAAACGCCAGCTGTAGACACCACACTCAGGACAATGATGATGACTCCATTGATTCGATGGAAGACCAGGAAAGTGCGGCGGATAACGGGCACAAATTGGAGACAGACCAAAAGCGCAGCCGGGAGGATCGCAGCAAGGTGGATGATGATGCCGACCCGGTCTACGGATCCTTCTCTGTAGTAATAGCAGTCAAGAGGTTTGGAGTCTGCGCTTCCCAAGTCGCAGCTCCTGTCGAGGGCGAGGTACTGCAGTCTGGCGAGGGAAAATCCCAAAAACGCACCGCCAAAGATGAAAAAGAGGACGAAGTTGTAGCCTTTGGAGAACCCGACGGGGTTGTAGACTTTGCGGGCCACGGCGACGAAGCGGTTAGCAGGGGGGCGGGTCGTCATGTTGAGATCCTCCTAGCCTCGTGCTGGGTTGGAGTTGGACAAGTGTGAGGACGGGTGTTGGACACTCACTTCCCAAAGTACCGCCAGACCTGTACAGGTATATATAGGGTGTTGACAGGCTGCTACATGTGGCTGGACGTGATAATCCGGCCCAACTATTAGCCGAGCGCTTGATGGGGGAAATCCGAATGCGAGTGCAAATGAAGGCGAACCGATACTCGTATGCAGCACGTATACGCAGGGTCAGCCGCTCAGACTTCGGGCCACAGGCTCACCTCACCGCACAGCCATCGTTATGGGGTGGGATGTTTCCCGATGAGGCAATTCGCATTCGCAGGGAAGTCGGGTTGTCGAATTGGGTGTGCCGGAGGCGTCCAATGCCAGAGATAAAATAACATTTGCGCATAATAGCGGGATGACCTAGCCCCGACTTGCATGGCACCACAACACCCCCTTCGCGAAAGCCCCCGACAAGAGGGAAAGACTCAACGATATTCAACCGCGCAATAGCAAGATAGGACAGTCAGCATTGTCCTCGCCGAAACTTCGAGCTCGCCCTTTCCCGATAGGACGTGAAAAGGGAAGACATCAAAATTAGGTCTATAGCAATCCTCGTATTACATATCTAGGCATGCTCCAGATCCCGCAGCTCTCGGCTGTGGCGAAGTTCTTGCCAATCCAAACAACAGCGGACGCTGGGACCCCGACCGAGGGACCCGATAACCTGTTGCCTTCGTCTAGAAAACAACCTGAGTGGTTTCCAACACCATGGGGTATGGGAATATGATCCAAGTCATGTTGTTGACGGAGAGACCAGACTTGAACGACCTTTTATCCCTTGGGGCTCGCAGGTAGCTGACTGGACACAGGTACCGTCTGCCATATAACAAGACCGCGGGGAGCACGCCGGTTTAGATCTGGGGCATGGATCCGAATTGAACTGGAAGACGAACGGGGGCGGGCCACCTTGTGGGCCTGCTGTTCTGCATCGGGTGCCTTTACAGCCTTCCTTCGAGGCGCAAGCCCATCAGCATCTTTGAGATATCCACAGTGGAACAGCGCAACCGGAAACTGGGTATCAACGATTGACTCAGAAAGAAATCTGCATTTGGACAAACTCCATAGTAGGACGGTGACCGGGAGCAGGTCCTGGCCCTGACACCGCAACCCAGCTCTTAATCTTCTCTTACACCGAAAGCGTTGCTCCGGTTATGCATCCGGGGCTCCGAGTGGTCAAAGCGCCAGAGCCGCGTCGGGTATCGGAGGTTGCCCCACAATCCCCGGGCCCACAGCGGCATCCCTAGTCCCGGGCCCGATCCGGACTCCGATGGGGCGGAGGCACGGCTCATTTGCAAGACCAAAAGACCACCCAAGCCAATGCTGCAAGTTGAGAGATATTGGCGGCATCTGGATGCTTAATTCTACCCTTGGAGACTGTCAAGTGTCCACCTTCCTCTCGTACCGACTTCGCTACATCTTTTACTACATCTTTTACCCATGGCCATGGTAGCCAACAACGCCGATGAATCCGGTCATATCCCATAATATCCACCAAAATGACCCATCAGTACTCCCATGGTACCTTTCCGGCCGGGAGTTGCTTCTCTTCAACGGAATCCAACTTGATGCTCTCCTTGATCATGGGCGACAGCAGTCGGTTCACTATGAACCGGTCGCCGAGAAGTGGCCACATCCAAAACTGCATGAACCAGCCAAACCAATTCCGCCATGACGCCCACCGAGTGTAACTTCCCGTCAACCCCGCAACGAGCTTTACTTGTCTTTCACGCTCCGTTTGGAAACGGCCAAAGGCCTCTTCGAGCTCCACTGCCGTTGGAGCAGGCTTCTCCTTAAGAAGCGCATTGAGCTGGTTGATGAGTGACGCAACGGACTCAATGGCGTTGTTGCCCCCTTGGCCGAGGTTTGGCGTCATCTGAGGCACACTGTCAGTGACTCCGAGGGAAATGAAACCCTTTGAAATTTGGATTGGGATGCGACAGGTAACCCACCTTATGCGCCGCATCTCCAACAATCACCACCCGCTTATTGTACCATCGATCGGCAACATTCTCGTAGTAGTCGTACATACCCGAACCAGGCACCAAGTTCCTTGTCCGCCACAGGTCGCCAAAGGTGACTTTTTTGCCCGGAGCTACCGAGTGCTTCTCGTACCTGTCAACGAGCTCCTGGATGTCCTCGTTCGAGTATTTCCGGTTGCCAGAGGCCCCTCCGTCTTTGAAGTTGGTGACCAGCCAATACGCCGTGTCCTGGGTGCACAGGATCATGAAGACAATGCCACTGTCATGCGTCTCGGTGATGCCGCAAGGCGCAATACCTTCGGGCCGCGGACTCGAGCCAAACAGGCCGCGGTATTCGGATTTGGCAGGATCTTTCATTTCCTCGCCCGGCTGTTTGAAGGCAAGACGCTGAACGGCGCTGTGCACGCCATCACAGCCGATCAGGACTTCGCCTTGGTACACGGAGCCATCTGAGCAGGTTACCGTGACCGATGAATCGTCCTGGTCAACACCCGTAATTTTCTTGTTCGGCAAGACATGGCGCTCCTTGTCAGGCAACCTGGAATAGAGAATTTCCATCAGGTCGCGACGCATGAAGAGCATCGAGGGATGTCCGTGGCTATGTAAGGGTCGGGCATCAGCCTTTGCTTTTACACCTCCATGTTCGCTTGCCTTACTTGACATGTAAATACTCAAAGAATTTGCCGTCGTAAATGGTTTGGCCACGAGGGTCAAGATGGAGCCAGTGACGCAAAAGCGGCGAGAGCTTTTGGATCTCGTTCAGTAAGCCGAGCTGATCGAGGATTCGGAACGTCTGCGGAAAGAAGCCGATGACGGAGCCACTCCGTTCCACAGGGTCGGGTCGGCGTTCGAGGATGACAAAATCGTCTATGCCGGCCTGGAGCAGGCAGTGGCCCGTCACCAAGCCGCTAATCCCGGCACCAGCAATGATAACCCTCATGAGTTTGGGAGCCGTGAAATCGTCAGGAACTCGAATGGCGTGAAGACATAAGACAACACCAGGTTGGTCAAGGTGTTTTAAGGAGGGCTTGAAGTTACGGAGCTGTGCAAAGTAGATAGAGAGAGTATGATGGGAGCCTCCTGATTCCGACTCGAGCTGCCGCAATAATTACCTCATTGACAACCCCGCCGGCTAGCGCCGTGATAAGGAATTGCAGCTGCAGGTGCAGCCACAGTGACATATTCATGCATTGGCACCTTACGAACCAAGTCTACGTGGCATTGTCCAGGGTAAAATGCAGACTGGGGTAACCAAATAACGTTAACCTATCCAGACCAGTCGTCCCATGCGATGCACCTGCAGCCGGCCCTAAGCTTGGCGAGGCTAACTCAAGTAGCCTGTACAGCTGGAGGGAGCACAATGTCAGATGTCAGTGATGAAAGCCTCCGGGCTGTGGTTGAGCCACGTAACCTGGTCTCCGACATACGCCTTCCACTGACCCAGCTCAGCCCACCCACTTCTTCCTCGTCGTAGCGAAGTTTGTTGGGACTTGGAAGGAAGTGATACTCTTCGGGGAACTCGTCCAAGAGTACCTATCAGTTCCCGAATTGCGGAACCAATCGTAGCGGGACTAGTGTAAGACAACTGGGCGTGCATTGCTGGACTTCTTCTTCCGTGACTCCCGTCGAGGCCAGAACTCGTGGTCATCCTAGGCATGTGTGCAAGTAAAGGCCAAACGGCCGGCTACAGCCGAGTCAGCATCTCGTCCGTCGTAGGTCCCAGGCTCTCATTGTTGGAAAGGAGTGTGTTACCTTTGGGGAGGAAGTCAGGGCACTCCAGGAGTTTTCGCAGGGCCGATAAGAAACGGAGCGACTCCGGCTCCAGGATGTCCACAGCTAAAATCCGGCCATCGTAATCCAGGAAAGATTGTATGTCAATGTCAACCGGCGAGCTTCCGCCACCTCTAGCGCTTCGTGCTCGCAATCCGAGACCAAAGCAGCCCACCAGACCGAGGCGGGTTGGTGGAATCCCAGTCGAAGACGACATCGCGCCCGCCAAGTCGCACCGCCAGCTGGCCGCTTGGGGTAGAGTGGTTAGCGTGACTGTAGTTGCCTAAGTGATGTCGGGCACACTCTGATGAGGATGCAGGACTGAAGAAGGCACTGAAGATGAGATGTATTCAGTGGCTATGAAGAAGGTGGTGATGAAGAAGAAGAGCAGTGCAAGAAGCACCTGCAGAGAAGAGAAGAGTGGGTGGGCTTGCACACAAAGAAGCCTGCACGCAGCTGCCTGCAGGTGCCAGCACACTCACCCTGATGCGGATGAAGAAGACAAACAACGAGGGAACCTATTTGGTCCTCTGACCGGGTAGTATCGACGTGCGGTTTGAACCTCCCCGGGGGACCGGAATAAATCTGGGTCATGTCGAGTCAGTGTCTTGAAAACCAACTACTCAGTTGCTCCCAACTCACGTTCAAGTTGTACAGCTCCGCCTTGACGCCGTCGTTGCTGTGAGTAAGCCCTTGGGTAATGCCGTCGATCACGCCATGCTATACGGGTTGAAGTTGGCCGAGAACTGAAGTCTTGTGTCAACATTAACCACTTTCCTGCTTAATACAGAGTATTTACATGCCCAGCCATCTGCCCATTGGTGTTCCTCATGTTCCCCTTGCTCCGTGCCGTCGATAGTCCAGCCAGATACACCCGTCCTTTCCACTAAGAAAGAGTCTGCGGGGCGTAGCTCTTGTCCGGGGTGACCGCCACACCGTTGGCGAGCTCGCGGTCCGAGTAGGCGGGCCAGACGATAAGCCGCTTGCTCCAGTCAACCACGGACCAAGTCGTAAAGCCATTTTCGGGCCCAAACTGGCCGCTCCATCCCGAGCTGATGGTGTAAGGGCCGCACGTAATGCCGCTGGTTGAAACCTGGCTGGCGGGGGAGCCCGTGACAGTGTAGGAGCAGTTTGTGACAGGGGCGGTTTGCGTGTCGATGCCGAAGGAGACGGTGCAGGACGTGTTCTCGGTGTTGCATGTCCGGGTAAAAGACTTGATCTTCCATTGCGGGACCTCGGCCATGGCGGAGACGGCGTCGGCCCGGGTGTCGAGCGTTGGAGCAGCGAAGGCACTGCTGGCGGCGGCAGCGAGGCCGAGGAGGGTGGTGGTGAAGTGCATGTTGATGGAGTGGGAGTTGTTTGGCTTTGCGAATTACTCGGGTAAAGTGTGTAATGTTGTTTCTGTCTGTCGAAAGATGCGATGCTATCGAGTCGTCGTCACGAGGAGAGGTCTGCCCTTATGTACCTAGACGTCACCCCTTGTCTCCAAGACCCAGATTTTGTAAGGCATGCCTGGCATGATGGTTCGACTTCATCTGGGCCCCGCTGCTGCAGTCGGCAAGACCATAGCAGAACCGACACCTGACTCTTGTTGGCGGAATTATTGACGGGATGGATTCAGGCTGTGGGCCGCAATTTGATGGGTATGCCATTACTACTTCGTATTGCTGCCCGGGCACTTCTGGTTGACACTCTCAGCATGCATGCAGAGCTCGTATTGGCAGGCGGTGCGACGTTGATCGGCAGAGCGTGGGCCCAAGAAGTTGGACCCGAGTGCCAGGTTACACCGAGTCTTAGAATAGAACCATGGCACAAAACCACCTCAAGCAACCGAGCCTACCTTACTCTAACACGAGAATCATCATTGATTAATCCGACTGTTTCTTCGGGTGAGAGCCAGTTACCCCTGCGAGTCGTTTCCCACCCTCCAGAGTCAGACGCACCAGACCTCGCAGACGACCAGTCTTGAAACCGGCAAGCATCCGGAATCTCAAAGGTAGCTGCCAAAGACCAAGGTGCAACGAGTACATGTACGGATGTACCGGCCGTGCAGCGGAACCGCCTCCTTCGCTCGACCTCGACTCGGTATTTGATTCCCATCCGCATACTATCTGGACGGCCCTTATCAAGTAGCGATGAGAAACAGATTGGGCCCCGTACTTGACGTTCTGCCACAGCTCCGGGAGGTTACCAGGTAATTACACAAAAAAAAGAATACTATCCCTCGATTGTGTTGTCGAGACTGAAGCGCCATGGGCACTAGTTGTACAAGTACAATACAAGACACTCAATCAAGACGAAGGAGTACCACCGCCACATATCCCAACATGAATTCGGTCTGGATTGAGATTCAGAGTACGACATCAATGGAAGCAAGCTCTAATTCCCGGTACAGGTAATTACCTAAGCTGTAAATGGTTGAAGCAGCTAGCAGAATAACGGATTATGGGCCATTGTAACTAAACAATGAACGTCAAATCATCAATCGACCATTGCGAACTACGAGGTATGCATGCGTCAACAAGAGATCTAGGTAGATCAGGGCTTTACTGAGTGAGGTGGTAATAAATCTCGAGTAATAGGGGCAAAATTGACTCGGAAACTTGCGCGCATGTGTTCCGTCACACAATTTTGGGAACACGGCAAGTTCAACCCAAGATGCAAGTGACGGGAGTCTGGAAGATTCCGACCTGTCCTAAGCTTCCAACCTTGCCGGCCCCGCTTTCCCACGCCACCGAGCACCTGAGGCTGCACCTCGGCTCTTGGCCATGGCAACCGTCACCGGCTCCGTCCCCATGCCTCTAACGCGCACCAAGGACATCTGACAGCTGTTGCTCCGGCTCAAAGCAGCGTCGACATGGCGGATCAAGATGCAGCCAGCGAGACTGGCAAACTCTCCTCCTGGGATGAAGCTGCCTTGGTCGCCTTGGTCCCGTTGCTGGGTACGTGCGCTCCATTCCACCGAGCTTTCGAGCCTCTTGAGTACTTAACAACCATCACCTTATGTTATAGTCGTGCGCTGGCTCTTCATTCTTGCCTCGCTCAGGAATCCCGCTCTCCATTGGCGTCAAAGAATTGCGCTGAGCTTCTTGCAAGCCCAGAGGGCCACCCTTCCCACCCGCCATCTCCGCTGGCTGACTCGACGCGTCACAACTGGCGAGGCCATCACGGGCTTCTGCGTAAAGCACGGCATCACCCACAACGTTATTGCCCTCGATTCCACGGCCGATACCGCTTGGGCTGCCGAGGCAAATCTGCCCCCGACGACCCTCCACTTTCTCATCCCTCCTACCGCCAATGACGAGACTGGTCCGACTCTCCTCTACCTTCATGGCGGCGGCTTTGTCTACCCTCTCCGCCGGGCCGCTTACATGCCGCTCATCCTGCGGTGCGCCGCGGCCTGCCGTGCGAAGCAAGTCGTCATCCTCGAATACTCTCTGGCCCCCGAACACCCTTACCCCGTCCAGCTTGTTCAGTGTGTGGCGACACTGCGCTATCTCATCGGAGAGATGAGCCTCCAGCCGAGAGATCTCGTTCTCGCCGGAGACAGCGCCGGAGTAGAGCTCGTCGGAGCCCTGCTCGCGCATCTGGTCAAGCCGTCGCCGTATGCGGCCCCGATCAAGGTGAACGGTCAGTTCAGGGCCGCGTTCCTGCTGAGTCCGTTTGTGAGCCTGTCGACGGACACCAGGAGCTACGAAGTCAATGATGGGGCCGACTTCCTCAACCGCGCCCAGATAAACGGATTCAAGATGGCGTGGAAGGGCAGGGAGGACGAGATTTGGGCGAACTTGTGCGGTGCCGAGGACTCGGGAGAGGTTCTGGGGAAAGCGTTTGGCAGGGGCTCCCAGGCGCTGGTGAGGAAGGCGATGGTTCTTGTCGGGACAGCCGAGGTCTTCTTGGACTGCTGTCGTGTGTTTGCCAAGCAGCACCTCCGAGCTGAGACGGTGACGGCTGGCCGGGACACGGATTACAGGGTGTTCGAGGGCAAGGATATAGTGCTGGCAGAGTGCGAAGGTGAAGTCCATGTTCAAGCCGCATTGGACTCGGTGGTGGGATATGGGGAGGGTGCCCAGACCCGCGCGATGTCGCATGGCTAGCCGGCGTGTAATTAGCGGGTGGTTGCTCTCCAGGACGTGAATGATTACCCGGTTTTAGGTTTGCTGACGATGGAGGCCTTTCAGGCGCGTGTCTTGGTTCAACTCCCTCCCCACCTGGCGTCGCCTGGAAAGCCATCTTCCAGAAAGGTCATCATCTGCTGGTTGTTGTAGAACCAGTCCTCCAGCTGGGTTCCGTTTCCCATCCAGATCATCGGGTTGACACCCCTTTGGAAGGCCTGCTCATTGAAGTTCCCGGCACCACTCGGTGCCACGTCTCCCCCCTCCTGCGGACCCAGCACAAGCGGGGGTGGGAAGCCCAGGGCGGCCAAGCACGTATCGACTTCCATGCTCGGTCGCCGGTCGTGTTCGCCGACTCCCTCGTGCGACTCGACGTACTGGGATGCAACGCTATAGAGCGCTTGGGAGAGCCGCCGGAGCTTCTCCACGCCTTCGTTCGGCGCCGGGTGTGGCTGAAGCGACGCAACAAACCCCTCCAAGCGGGCGAGATCCGTACGATCCCTGGTTTCGATCACTTGGCAAAAGATGACGATGAAAGGGACGAATGGGGCGAAGAGAATGGTCCTGGGTAGTCAGCACAGGTTCCATCAGGGACCAGAGCAACTGGACGTACCAGCTCATGTAAGCGGAAAACAGCCCAGCCTTTGTTCGTTCTACGACGGCCATGCACTCTTGGTGCCGAGACAGTGTCTCTCTGGCCGCCTGGACGCACGCCGCCGAGAAAGTTGTTGGTGAGCCAGGGGCGTTCGGGACCGCCCGATGAATGAGCGTCCGGGTCGACAGGCGAAGAACGAGGTCTGAGAGGATGAAGAAATCCGTGAGATCGGGCCCCGCCGTTTCCCTTGAATAGTTATCCCACTTTTGCTGCAAGGTCTGTCAGTCAAATGTCACCCGCACCGCCCGCATTGTGGGATCGCCTCACCGCTTCCGTATCCGTCAGGGTATCAAGCTCATCGAGCCGGCAGAGCAAGAGGTCTACACGGGACCGCCGGACGGCTTCTGGCTGCGCAATGGCTTCAGGGCAGTAGAGCAGCTCGTAGATCTGGCCATGAAGCCTGGCTCCGACGACCCAAAGGCCGAAGAAGGCAGTGTTGATGGGATCTCGGCTTGTTGATCCATCGCTTGATGGCTCGGGAACCGTCACATCGTACCCTTGAATCGTGGACGATCGGCCGAGGCGGAGTGATAAGCTCTTGTCCACGATGAATGTCATCCAGAAGAGGAACTGCTTGCCTTCGGCGAGTTCGGGTCTTTCACGCATAAACGTACCGGCCCGGTGATAACCTAGCGACTGGCAGAGCTCGGACGCTTTCGATGACAGAATCCAAGCCAGCGAGGGTTTGGCCAACTCAATGGCGTACAAGGCCTGGCGAATGTGTCAGCCAAAGGTTCGTGCGTGGTCAGGGGTCGCGTCTCCTCAAGGCCTACTACCCCTAGCAGCAGCGCGACGACCACATCGTCATTCGCGGGCAGGTGTAAAGGCAGGCTGGCCAGGGCCGTCTCAACGTTTACACCGCAGTTGCGGGACAAAGCCAAATATTCGGACTGCCTGTCGGAGAAGACGTTGCCGTAGGTCCAGAAGAGGTGGTGCAGCAAAACGTTAACCGTGATGAACTGCGCCAGGTTGTAGTCGTCGGCCATGTAGGCACCGAGGCACGTCTCCGGGAAGCAGTCCATATCAAACACGTCGAGGATCCACGTCAGGCCGAGTTGTTTGTGGGCTGCCATCCCAGTGCGCAAGTATTAGCAGGGGTGGCGGCAGGAAATCAGCAGAACAGGGCCCGCCTACATTTGGCGAGTTTGAGGACCTCCAACGTCTTGTCGATCGGAGGCAAATCGCAACCCTCGAGGGCAACCGGGCGGACGGGCTTTGCGTGTGGGTACGTTAATTCGTGGGCCGCGGGTTGCTTCTTCATGGCCCCGACGATGTTGCGGAGCGCCTCGATTCTTTCCTTCATCTCCGGTCTCGAATCCATGCTTATGACCTTTTCCAGGAGGTCGCTGGCGAATGCAGAGTGCGCAGTGAGCGAAGAGTCACCCTCAACCACGCTTTCGGTGATAGCAGTGCCAATATCATGGCTGGCATGGCTTGCTGGAGTGGGGGAGGCAAGTGTACTTGTGGGAGCTGCCGTTGCTGGCACCGGCACCGGCGCCGGCACTGTCGCCGATGACGGGAGCCGTGTTGTCAGCTCCTCGAGCCGCCGGAGGACTCCGTCGAGGCGCCGGTCGATGTGGTCAATCTTCTTTTCACTGGGCACGAACACGTTAGGAGATGGGCAAGGGCAAGCCGAGCGTCCGAGACTGGGGCCAACGACTCACTACTGATGGGTCAGGAGGATGCGAGTCCGCTTCTCCCGCGGCTTGGCTCCAGCCTGAGTGCATTCGATCTTGGCATGCACGCAGTGTGCACATGGCGATTCTCGGTTGCAGCGGATCTGTCATGACCTGTTAGTGTCGGTCTGGTTAACGTAACATCAAATATCACAACTTCCAAGCTTCCAGCAGCCATTACTGCATCAAGGCAAAGGAACCCTCACCTTGCGAGCGCGGCAAGCATCACACTAATCATAAGACGGTCAGTCCTCAACGAACCCGGGTATTGCAGGGATTGCTCCAGAAGGCGGGAGGGAGGACTTGCAGCCTTAGGAACAGGTGTCTGAGACGTCCTTGTGGACGATGTCGGCACATCTCCGTCGGTGGCGGCGTCCCCCATTATAGCAACGATCAGTCCACAACAGTAATTAATTCGTCGACCAATATGAAAAAGCAACTCGATTCGGGACCGGATGCGCTGGACTCGGGGACGCGGATCGGAGGTGTCGAGCCTCAAGGACGGCAGGAGAGAAAAACGGCACGGTCCCCGCGGAACGCGCGGGACCCGGAGAATTGGCCCGAGGCAGCGCAGTGGGGCCGATTCATCATTGCTGGCACGGCCACGGGCCAGCAGCATTGGACAAAGGCCGAGCCAAGCCGCTCCCCGATTTGAGTCATTCGATTCCCATCACGGGCGCCCTTCCACTCATCGGTACGAAATCACCACGCTTGAAGGCGCAAGTGCCAAGCTGTCCGAAGCGTTTGCATCCAATCCATGACGCGTTCGAAAACATCCTGGCCGGCTCGGTCCTGCGCCGAGAACCCCATCCCCGGGTCATCTCGCTGTCCGGCGCGTGGCCAGGCGCGCGAATGGCGCCAAGCAAGGTCGAAACTTCAAGTCTCAGCCGTCCGACAATCTTTCAAGCTGCCTTCTGAAGATGCCCTCTTCTTCTTGCCTTGTTCCCCATCTCCGCGTCACAGGCGACCCTTCTCCTTGTCACCTTGATCATCATGGCAGCCAATCTCGAAAAGGACAAGGAAACTGATGGCACCGGGAACGAATTCGTCAGACCACCCACGAGTACGACGGACCCTCAAGCCGGCGAAGAAAAAGAAGATGGTGGTGCCTGGAATGCATACTGGGTACGGAGCCTCGAGCAAACCTGAATCCCACGCCGCCCTGGAAGAATGTCGTTAACCAGGTTGTCATGTAGCGCATCTTCCGTTATGCCGGGCCCTTCGAGTACACCCTCCAGGGCGCAGCCGTGATTGCTGCCGTTGCTTCCGGTGCTGGTATCGCCCTTCAGAACCTCATTTTCGGCGACTTCGTCACCATCATCACCGACTTCACCTCAGGAAACTCTGCAACAGATGTCTTCCTCGACGGCGTTGCAAAGTTGACGTATGGCTTTATTGCTCCTGCCTGACGACCCTCTGAACTGTACCAACTCAGCTAACCCGCCGGCCCAGGCTTTACTTTGTCTATCTCGGTGTCGGCCGGTTCGTCCTCTCGTACACGTACAACGCTCTCTTGACGTACGCCGGCTACCGGATCGTGCGTAACATCCGGCACGCCTATCTCCGGGCTGCGCTGGGACAAGAGGTGGCATACTTTGACTTTGGTTCCGGCGGTTCTATCGCGACTCAGGCCACGTCCAATGGCCGTCTGATTCAGGGCGGCATATCCGAGAAGCTTGGTCTTACCTTTCAGGGCCTGGGCGCGTTCGTGACGGCCTTCGTTGTCGCCTTTGCTACTCAGTGGAAGCTTACGCTCATCACTCTGTGCATTGCCCCGGCCACCATCATCGTCATGGGCGTGGTCGCCACCATCCAGGCCGGCTACGAGACCAAGCTTCTCGAGCTCCATGGCCAAGCCAACTCGTTTGCTGAGGGCGTCCTCGCCAGCGCCCGCACCGTCCACGCCTTCGAGATGCGCTCCAGGCTCGTGGCCAGGTTTGACGACTATCTCTGTCAGGCACACCGATGGGGAAACAAGATTTCGCCCCTCTTTGGCGCCCTGTTCTCGGTCGAATACACCATCATCTACCTGGGATTTGGCCTCGCCTTCTGGCAGGGCGTCCACATGCTTGCGAGAGGCGAGATCGAGTCGTCAGGGGCGATCTTCACGTACGTCAAGAGGGCTCGCCCCAATTCCTTTTAGCTCGTGCTGACTCTCCAGGGTGCTGTTGTCCGTGGTCATCGGCTCCATCAACATCACCATGCTGGCTCCGTACTCGATCGAGTTCACGCGCGCCGCTACGTCCGCCGCCGCGCTGTTCAAGTTAATCGACCGCCAATCGGCAGTAGATCCGTTCGACAAGTCTGGCGAGCAGCCGTCCAAAGTCGATGGACTGGTTGAGCTCGAGAACGTTTCCTTCGCCTACCCTACCCGTCCGGGAGTCCCGGTGCTGGACAACTTCTCCCTCGTTGTTCCGGCTGGCAAGGTTACTGCTTTGGTGGTGAGTTTCTTTGACGCCATCTCCGCGGCTGCCAACAGTCTTGATGCTCACCAAGACAGGGGCAAAGCGGCTCGGGCAAGAGCACCATCGTCGGCCTTATCGAGAGGTGGTACAGTCCCACGTCAGGGGTCCTCAAGCTGGACGGGAGACCCATCGAGACGCTGAATCTAAACTGGCTTCGCAAGAATGTTCGCCTCGTCCAGCAGGCAAGTGGACCAAGAAACCATTGTTCTGCTCTGCTTCTAACCCAGGCCAGGAACCCGTCTTATTCCAAGGATCCGTATTCGACAACATCGCCCATGGTCTTGTCGGCACCCCCTGGGAGAATGACTCGAGGGAGGAGCAGATGGCCCAGGTTCAGGAAGCCGCCAAAACGGCTTTTGCCCACGACTTCGTCTCGGAGCTGCCCAACGGATACGATACCAACATCGGGCAGAGGGGAAGCCTTCTCTCTGGGGGCCAGAAGCAAAGAATTGCCATTGCTCGCAGCATCGTGTCACACCCCAAAGTCCTGCTCCTTGACGAGGCAACCAGTGCCCTTGATCCCCACGCCGAGGGGGTGGTTCAGCAAGCGCTGGACAGGGCTGCCGAAGGGCGCACGACGATCGTCATCGCCCACAAGCTCGCCACCATCCGCAAGGCAGACAACATCGTCGTCATGTCAAAGGGCCGCATTGTCGAGCAAGGGACACACGAGGGACTCATTGCTCAGAACGGCACCTACGCCAAGCTCGTCAGGATCCAGGACCTTGCCGTCGGGCCTGCCGCTGGCTCGACCTCGGATGCCGAGCAGGACGATGCAGCTGATGGCGAGAAGGGCCATCCCGCTGAGCTCACCAAGACCGTGACTCGCTACGCGACCGAGGACCTGGCCCGCCTCGAGGCACAAAGGGAACGGGACAACTTTGACAACCACAAGCAAGTCGGCTTCTTTGGCGTGGTTTTGAGACTCGTGAAGTACACTCCAGAGTTGAGCTGGTGGTACCTCGCCGTAATGGCGTCGTGCGTTGGAGCTGGTGAGTTATGTTGTATCCGTCGCCGATTCAATGTTTTTGGACAAACCCCTAACAGCTTCCTTGCTCCAGCTGCCATCTTCCCCGGCCAGGCCATCTTGATATCTCGAATGATGGACGTCTTCACGCTCACCGGCGAGGCCATGACGGACCGGGGCGACTTCTTTGCCTCCGTGTTCATCGTCTTGGCTGCTGGCTGCTTGGTCTTTTACTTTATCATGGGCTGGGCGGTGAACGTCGTTGCCCAGGTACGTACCTAACCAACTCCTTCAAGCTTGCTTTTGTTGTGGACGGAAGAACCACGCTGACGTTTGGCCGCCAGACACTCTCCCATAAGCTGCGCAGGCAGATCTTCCACGACATTCTGCGCCAGGACCTGCAGTTCTTCGACCGTCCCGATAACAGCACCGGCGCCTTGACCAGCCGTGTCGATTCAAATCCACAGGCGGTTTTTGAACTGATGGGTTTCAACGTCGGCCTGATCTTCATCGCCATCCTCAACGTCCTGGCTTGCAGTATCCTGGGCATCGCCCACAGCTGGAAGCTGGGCTTGGTTATCGTCTTTGGTGGCTTGCCTCCACTCCTCGCTTCCGGGTGGCTCAAGATCCGGCTGGACATGAGGCTGGACCATAGCGTGTCCAAAAAGAACTCGATGAGTGCTTCGATTGCGTCCGAAGCCATCACTGCTATCCGCACCGTGTCCTCTCTGGCCATCGAGGAGCGCGTTCTCGATCGGTACACGGCCGAGCTGGATCATGCCGTGTCGGGCACAGTCAAGCCGCTGGCCGGAGTGATGGTCTGCTTTGCGCTGACGCAGTCCATCGAGTACTGGTTCATGGCCCTGGGCTTCTGGTATGTCCCCAGCCACCGGAACCAAAACCGGGATAGGACGAGCAGTCTAACTTTGACCAGGTACGGCTGCCGGCTGGTGGCCTTCAACGAAACATCCATGTACAACTTCTTTGTGGCCTTCATGGCCGTCTTCTTCTCGGGCCAAGCTACCGCCCAAATGTTTCAGTTCTCGACTAGTAAGCCACCCTCCCCTGACACCCTCTCATGGTTCAGAGCTGACTGCGACCAAGGCATCACCAAGGGAAAGAACGGGGCCAATTACATTTTCTGGCTTTCCGAGCTCCAGCCAACAGTACGCGAGACAAGCGAGAACCGCAACAAAGGACCAAGGTCAGGAGGGCCTATCGCTCTGGACAACGTGCGGTTCTCGTACCCCTTGCGACCGGATGCCGTGGTGCTCCGAGGCGTGGAGCTGGAGGTAAGATATCGCCACTTCATATCCACTCGTCTAAACTAACACACTTTAGATTAAAAAGGGTCAGTTCGTGGCAGTGGTTGGCGCCTCGGGCTGCGGTAAGTCGACCGTCATTGCCATGCTCGAACGCTTCTACGACCCATCCACCGGCAAGATTCGCATCGACGATTCCGTTCTTAGCGAGCTCAACTCCCGGCTCTATCGCCGCATCGTGGCGCTTGTTCAGCAGGAGCCCACTTTGTTCCAAGGCTCCATCCGTGAGAACATTGCGCTGGGCATCGATGATCCAACTGCAGCCGTCGATGTCGGGACAGCCTCCTGGACGGCCAGTGGGCCCTCAGTCCCGGACTCTCAAATCGAAGCCGCCCTCCGCGCCGCCAACGCCTGGGAGTTTGTCTCGTCTCTTCCGGACGGGCTGTCAACTGCGGCGGGCCCCAACGGCACGCAGCTCTCGGGCGGCCAGCGGCAGCGCATTGCCATTGCACGCGCGCTGATCAGGGACCCCGAGATCCTGCTGCTTGACGAGGCCACGAGCGCCCTAGACACTGAGAGCGAGAAGATTGTTCAGAACGCGCTGGCCGAGGCAGCCAAGGCGGGCGACCGCATCACCGTGGCTGTGGCCCATCGTCTGTCGACCATCAAGGATGCCGACTTGATCTGTGTCTTCCACGGCGGCAAGATCGTGGAGAAAGGCACCCATGAGGAGTTGATCGCCCTTGGCGGCATGTACAGGAAGATGTGTGAAGCGCAGAACCTGGATTAGAGATGTCTGTGGTTCGCTTTGCACTCCAGATTGTCAGGGATGCCACCACTGACTAGAGGAGGGACTGCAAGGAATGGAACCAAGATAGTGGATATCGAACCTAACAGGAACATCCATGATGTTTGGCATGATGGTTTGCTTTATCGGTCAGCCCGCCCGTGACTTCTCAGTTCTACCTTGGCTCCTTCAGCAGCCCGCCTGAGTTGGCCTCAACATTGACTCTTGATCAACAACCCGCCTTCCTGGCGCGTCATGAACAAGGCCTACCCAAAGAAGCGCCCCCAAGACATCCCTCACTTCGTGCCAGTCTCTGAGGCCGCAATTGTCCATGCATACCCGAAGCCCCAGCTTCACCCAGAGGTTGTCAGGTTCATCAAAGACCGAGATGGCTCCTATGACGAGCAGCCAGAGCCACAGTTGGGGTGATGCGCCCAGGAGAGACGCCTTGGTAAGACATTCTCGGTAGGCTGCTGGGAAGTGAGGGTACGGCGGCCTGACTCCTCTCCATTGGAGGAAGACGCTTGAGGAAAACGCAAGGAGGCCGAGGCGGACCGATTCGTCCAGTGAGCCGACTGCAAAACTCATATCGAGGAGGCGGTACATGACCGAAGCTGTGGTGTTGAATATAAGGTTCGGGGAGAGCTTGGATCGAGCTTGCGAAGCAAGGTTGATCTGGCGCGAGAACTGGGTCATGAGGTCCCAAAGTCTTGCCAATTCCGGATGGATGTTACTGAGGAAGTCAAGAGACTCGGGTGAACAGACATGTCCCGGTGTTCCAAGAACTCCCTTGGCGTAAGGAAGTGCGCAATCCCACAGTAATGGGCACTGGGACGTGGCGGCTAGGAATGGATCGCCATAGAAGAAGGCCGCCGTCCCAGTGTAGAGTGCGAGGCTAATGTCACACCTGCCTCCGGTTAGAAGTTGCTTCCATGGCACCACATGGTCCAACAGTTTTGGGATAATCGGACTTACCTCAGCATCTCGAAGCGGAGCTTGGGGTTGTCATCAAAAGCAACCAGCCCGCCTTTCAAGTCGACGATCCTTCGAAGGCCAGTCATGTGGCATGCGGAACCCTCGTAATCGCCCATCATGAAGGAGTACAAGGCCAACGACAACACCGCGGACGCTGTAAGGTCCGAGACCGCCTGGCCGTCACCCATGCTCAGCCTTTCGCACAACAGTCGTATCGACCTAGAAAAGTGCAGAGACAGCTTGAGGCTCGGATCTAGGGCCCTGCGTCGTCTTACGACCAAGTCGAGGTAGACCTGTGTCGCAAGCACCGTGGAGTGCAGGTAGGCCGCATCGACAGACATGGCTTCAACCCCAATTTTCTGCCTCCTGTCAAACAGAAGACATGACTCAAGAGGGAACATTGCTTGTTTGGCAATGGACGAGACTGGTGGCCAAGTCAGAAACAGCACGCGGCCGGATCGGGGGTCAACTTACACTCGAAGACGGCAGAGACCGTGGAGGGGTCTAATCCGTCGGCGAACCGGAGAAGGGACAGCTCGGAGCCAACCTTGGTGGGAATAACCTGGCGGGCACTACTAACAGGCGGCGCCGGCAAGATATCCCGCTTCTTGACCAACTTGCCACCCGTGGCAGCCCCTGCCAATGCGGGCTTGCGTTTTGGCTGTCTGGTTTTACCCAGGTTCTTCCCAATCATTACATGTCTGCGTATCAGCCTTCGCGCTTTCGAGTCCGCCTTGCCCGTGGGCGTCACTATCACGAAAGGAATCTCTGGTGGCCCGCAAGTGGAAGGTTCTGCGTCAGTCCAGTCAGTATTGGCGAGGGTTTGGTGACTTGGTCGACAGCCATATGAAGCTTTGGCAACCTTCGACGCACACACCTTTCAAGTCCCCCCGGAGAGCAGACATGTTCGACTGGGTTGCAATGGAAGCAATCTTGTAAAAAGGTTGTTAGTGAACAGCAGAGCACTGAGAGCAAGAAATCTAAGAATTGAAAACCCGAGGTTCCGAGATCTTCACGAGATTGTTGTCCTGAATTGGGATAGCGTTGCAACTCGCCGTCGAGAGCAAGTTGGATGGCAGTTTTAGCTGACCTGGGTGTCTAGAAGGGAGTATGGAAGTGTTTCATAAGCCCACTGCAATGTCGAAATGTCGTTGACGTTGGATCGAGGACACCGAGGCTCCCGAGGACCCCTGTCGCTGCGTTGCAAAGTCCTGCGGGAAGACTCGCAGGTGGTTGGCTCTGAGATTGTTAACCGCTTCAGGTATAGCTCGCCGGCAGCCCCAGCGACCAAGCAGCGCGGCTTGTCACATACCTACCTCGGACCCCAAAAGACATGCCTCTTCCACTGAACGCCCTCGCTCCTGTCCGCGTCCCGCCGGCCAGGGATTCGGAGTTCGAGGATACTACCACATCCGATTCATTTTTCGTTTTGGGACCTGAACATGGACCAGGGGTCCGTGACAGGTGACGCGTGCTGGCGCTGCCGCGCTGAAGGTTGGAGCAACGGTCCGTCGATCCTGGGGGGGAGATCCTACGGTGGATGCTTGATGGCGATGAAGTGCCAGCACTGCCAGACGCCGCCAGACAATGGCCCAGTATAAAGAGAGTCGTGGTTCCGTTCCCGACTCCCCCAGTGCCTCGTCTCGCACAAGATTCTCCCCCGGTCTTCACGTTATTAAGCCACAAGGTACCCGGCCTCCGTGGGTCATTGTTCCGCGTCTTTTCACTTCGCCATCACGACGCCATGGTGGGCTCCCGGGACCTTCCTCCTTCCACATCCCCTTCTTCCCCATTGTCCTTTCTCGGAAACCAATTCTGCGTTCCAGTTCGACTACCTCCTCCTACCACCGACCTCACACACAAAGTCGCGGTTGTGACGGGTGGAAACACCGGTCTCGGCCTCGAAGCAGCTTGCCAGCTCCTTTCGTACCGGCTTAGCCACTTGATCCTCGGCGTACGCTCTGCCGAGAGAGGTCATACCGCCGCCAAACAGCTCCGGGAGCGCTACCCGGACGCCAACATCGAAGTATGGCTCGTCGACATGGCCTCGTACGACTCGGTACGCGCCTTTGCTTCGCGGGTGGGCTCTCAGCTGCCTCGTCTCGATTACGCCATTCTCAACGCCGGGTTAGGCAGTCTTGAGCACAGGACGGTTCCAAGCACAGGCCACGAGGAAGTGATCCAAGTGAACTACATCTCGACGGTGCTGCTCGCCATCCTGCTGCTTCCATCGCTGAAGACCAAGGCATCGCCCGAGGCCCCCGGCCGCCTCACCATCGTCAACTCGGGACGCTCCCTCAGGGCCGAGTTCCCGAACCGCGACCAGAGACCGCTGCTCTCGTCGTTTGACAAGGCTGCCGGGTGGAACGCCAGCGAACAGTACGCTTGCTCCAAGCTGTTGGCCCACATGTTTCTCTGGAAGCTCGTCGACTATGTCAAGGCAGACGACGTCGTGGTCAACCTGGCTAATCCCGGTTTCGTCAAGGGCACTGGGTTTGCCCGCGAGCTCTCGGGCGTCAGGAAGGCCGTATTCGGGATATTCGCCGCGTTGGTGGGCAGGGACAAGAGGATGGGCGCGTCAACCTTTCTCGACGCCCTACTCTGCAAGGGAAAGGAGTCCCACGGGACGTTCATCACAAACTATGAGATTCATCCGTGAGTTTACCGCGCGCAGCTTCGTTTTGCCGTAACTACTTCAACGCTTAGCTATACTAACCTGCATCTACACGACAGGTTCCACCCCATGCTGTACACGCAGGAAGGCCAGGAGGTTACCGAGGTTCTGTGGAAGGAAACTCTCGATGAGCTTGAGCTTGCCAATGTTCGGGGGGTTCTCGAGTCTATGAGACACACGATGTGAACCACACCCCATGCGCTCTTAGTTTTCTTTCCTTTCTTCCTCGTTTTGTTGTTTTTTCTCTGTGTTTCTTTTTTTTCCCATCCCCTTTTTCTCCCTACCACGCCACATAGTCAGATGGTCAGATAATTACAGCTTATCGAGCGCCTGACACAAGATTGAGCGGGCAGAGTCAAGTACCTAAGATTCAATGTCTAATTCAAGTGAAACTTTACATGTATTAAGCACCGGTCTCGCATTCGATAACGTACTTGAAAACGATATTATCTTCATCGACAAGGACGCTCTAAGCCCGGCCACTTGGGGCCGCGAAGCAGCAGAAGGAGGGATATCTTGCACAGCGCCTTCATGTCTCATGATCAGACACCAGCTCGACATCATGACGGCACGGTCAAACGTCCAAAGCCGACCCACTCGGGCAAGTGTACCTGTAGAAATCTGGACATGTCATCAGGGCCCTGAGGCCACTTTGGGTCGCAGAACTTCAAGTTATCATCGCCCAAATAGCAGTAACAAAAGGTACAAACACGGCCCGGGTCTTGCATAGGTAGACATTCAATGGGTACCTGACCGTAACTACCCCACCTGGTGCCTTAGTCTACACGCCGGTTGGCGAATGCGTCTCTTCAAGCGACCTGACAGAAAAATCTGGCATGAGAAAGCCGAAAGACGCCGCAACCGGCGCTCAAAGGACCGACTGGGAGCAAAGGTTTAGTCATAGCAGTTCTTGGCTCTTGCGCGTCCTGTTCCATCAGGAATCCGCCATCTGCCAGTTCATGGGCGCACGTGGACACGCGTTCGGGTCGAGACGGCCACGCGTGTCCAGCAGGTTCCACCGATGGGCCCAGCTCCGGCCGTTGCAACTCGTGTGTGGCAACCCCCAGGCAACCCCTCGACCTGTCGCCGACTTCGACGCCAGTTCCTGGGTCTCTCGTCGGCACCGGCTGCAGTAGCCGCTTGGTATTCTCCACTCCGGGGACCTGCCCATCAAGGTGCTCGAGCAATGCCACCCCAGGCCGACCCCAGTAAAATGACTTACCCCCCTCAGTAGAATGACGGACTCTAACCTCCTTTAGCTTGAGCTTCCACCGCCACCACCCTCAAACTGATGTCGCGCACAACACCACCACGTGCAAGGCATCAAGGCGGGTAGGGCCAGCCTCGCAACATTCAACGCATTGCTTTACAACTTGGATTGCAACTTAAATTTGTACCTTGCACTACGACTTGCGCTGCGACTTACAATCGACTTGCAATGATGTTGTTGACTTTGACGGTAGAAGGTGGTGGTGTTCTATGTGTAGTGTAAGGCACTAAGCCAGATGTGATTAGAGTCAGTCATTCTATTGAAGGGGGTAAGTCATTTACTGGGGTCGCCCCAGGTAGGCAAGGCAGGTTCAGTTCGGGAAACACGGGGTCCAGCTTCCCCACTCGGATTGTGGGCATCAGACTTGGCGCCGAGCATCTCCCAACGATCAAGCAGGGCAGGTGCAAAGAACAGCTCGGAATGGCGTTTGTCTGCGTTCGAATCTCCGAAGCGCCGAACATGGGAGACGCGGGCCAATGAGGGAGCGCACATTACGGATTCATGCAGTGTCCGACACACTTGACACACCGTCCCACCGGCCGAACTGTGTCGAAGGTCGGCCCCTCACGGGAGACAACGGCGCCACAAGTCTCACCGGCGTTGCTCACTCAGCCGCAAACCCTCATATGATACAGCAAACAACTTGCTTACCGAGTCATGGCCCGATGCCGGCAGCCGCAGGGCCGTTATGGTGGCTGCAGGGCGGGAAGGTCCCGGGCCTGGTCGAACCACAACGTGGAAGGAAGCAGATGGAATGTCATGTCGCGATCCTGCCCCTCATGGATGCGGGGTTGGCGTGACAGCGGCACTACTTGTCCGGGAGCGGGGTCCTGCTTCAAGGACGGTCTGAGGCAGGAGCTTATAAGTCCCTTTCCCGTCCTTTTCTCGCCCTTTCTGTCCTTTGTCTCCGATCTCCAAAGTTCAAACCTCAGGGCCGTCCCAACCTGCAAGCTCCTACCAACCACACACTGATCAGCAAACGACCTGCACCATGGGTGAATGCCCACTCCGTCACGCCAACGTCGCCGGCGGCGGCACCAGGAACACTGACTGGTGGCCGAACCAGCTGCGGCTCAACATCCTCCGCCAGCACCAGGCCGCCTCGAACCCGTATGGCAAGGACTTTGACTATGCCGCCGCCTTCAAGTCGCTCGACTACGATGCGTTGAAGAAGGACATCGCCGCCCTCATGACCGACTCGCAGGAGTGGTGGCCCGCCGACTTTGGCCACTACGGCGGCCTCTTCATCCGCATGGCCTGGCACAGCGCCGGCACCTACCGTGTCTTTGACGGCCGCGGCGGTGGCGGTCAGGGTCAGCAGCGCTTCGCCCCGCTCAACAGCTGGCCCGACAACGTCAGCCTCGACAAGGCCCGCCGCCTGCTCTGGCCCATCAAGCAGAAGTACGGCGACAAGATCTCGTGGGCGGATCTGTTGCTGCTGACGGGCAACGTCGCCCTCGAATCGATGGGGTTCAAGACGTTCGGGTTCGCCGCCGGCCGGCCAGACACGTGGGAGGCTGACGAAGCGGCATACTGGGGCGGCGAAACGACCTGGCTCGGCAATGACGTCCGCTACTCGCAGGGGCACGAGGGCATCGCCGGCAAGGGCATTCTGGACGCTGACGAGTCCAAGAAGAGCCACTCCGACATCCACACGCGCGACCTCGAGACACCGCTGGCTGCCGCGCACATGGGTCTCATCTATGTCAACCCCGAGGGTCCCGACGGCATCCCCGACCCTGTCGCCGCGGCCCGGGACATCCGCACCACCTTTGGCCGCATGGCCATGAATGACGAGGAGACGGTTGCCCTCATTGCCGGCGGCCACACCTTCGGCAAGACGCACGGCGCTGGCCACTCGGACAACGTCGGCAAGGAGCCCGAGGCGGCGCCGCTGGAGCAGCAGGGCCTCGGTTGGGACAACAAGTTCGGCTCGGGCAAGGGCGCCGACACCATCACCAGCGGCCTCGAGGTCATCTGGACCAAGACGCCCACCAAATGGTCCAACCAATTCTTCGAGTACCTCTTCAAGTTCGACTGGGAGCTCACCAAGAGCCCGGCGGGCGCCAACCAGTGGGTGGCCAAGAACACCGAGGCCTTCATCCCCGACCCGTTTGACCCCAGCAAGAAGCACCCGCCACGCATGCTCACCACCGACCTGGCGCTGCGCTTCGACCCGGAGTACGAGAAGATCTCGCGCCGCTTCCTGGAGCACCCGGACCAGTTTGCCGACGCGTTCGCGCGCGCCTGGTTCAAGCTGCTGCACCGCGACATGGGCCCGCGCTCGCGCTGGCTCGGCCCGGAGATCCCCGCCGAGGTGCTCATCTGGGAGGACCCCATCCCGCCGGTCGACCACCCCATCATTGACGACAAGGACATTGCCGCCCTCAAGAGCGAGATCCTTGCGACCGGCGTTGCACCCTCCAAGCTCATCTCAACTGCGTGGGCGTCAGCTTCAACCTTCCGCGGCGGCGACAAGCGTGGCGGCGCCAACGGTGCGCGCATCCGGCTCGCGCCGCAGAAGGACTGGAAGGTCAACAACCCGCCGCAGCTGGCCGAGGTGCTCAAGGCGCTCGAGGGCGTGCAGGCCAAGTTCAACGCCTCTGCTCCCGGCGGCAAGAAGGTGTCGCTTGCCGACCTGATTGTGCTTGGCGGTGTGGCGGCGCTCGAGCAGGCCGCCGGCGTGCCGGTGCCCTTCACGCCCGGCCGCACCGACGCGACGCAGGAGCAGACCGATGTCGAGTCGTTCAAGCACCTCGAGCCGCTCGTCGATGGCTTCCGCAGCTACGGCCGCGGCACATCGCGCGTCTCGACGGAGCAGTTCCTGGTCGACCGCGCACATCTCCTGACGCTGACGCCGCCCGAGTTGACGGCGCTCGTGGGCGGCCTGCGCGTGCTGGGCACCAACTACGACGGCTCGTCGCACGGCGTCTTCACGTCGCGCCCAGGAAAGCTGACCAACGACTTCTTTGTCAACCTGCTCGACATGGGCACGGCGTGGAAGTCGGTCGACGGCGAGGTGTTTGAGGGCAGCGACCGCAAGACGGGCGAGAAGAAGTGGACAGGCACGCGCGCCGACCTCGTCTTTGGCGCGCACGCCGAGCTGCGTGCCCTCGCGGAGGTTTACGCCAGCGCCGACGGGCAGGCCAAGCTGGTCAAGGACTTTGTTGCTGCGTGGGGCAAGGTCATGAACCTCGACCGGTTTGATCTGGCGCAGCCCAGCGCGTCGGGGCCCAAGCTGTAGTTTCCGTATCGCGGTTTCGGTCGGCGGAGGAGCCTATGATGTTAGTTATGATCATGACTTGACTCAATTGAATCGATGTTAACGTGCAATTCGGAGCTGTGTTGACTTAAAGTGATCGGAGATTCAGTTTGTTGCGATGATGATGGAAAGACAGTCACGATCCACGTTTTCCCCAATCTCCACCACACCAAGCTCTCCACAGACCCCACTCAATAGCTGCGTTTCTCCACTCCTGCTTCCACGGACCCACACGGACCTCCAGAACTCAGCAACGCGACAAACCGCGTTCTTCCCTCTATCTTTCTCGTTGTTGCAGAGATCTTGACCCAGAGAGTCAACGTACAACTATCCGTTGACGCTCAACGCCGGATTAGACACGCGGCTAGACCCGACCGACTCCCCGAGTCAGCGCGGCATCCGCCGTTGACCGCCGCGGCAAGCTCCGAACCCGGCTCCGGCTTGTCAATTTCCACTTCACGTCAACGCGCTTTCGTCGAACGAGAATTCGCTTCCACTACGAACCTTGAAGCACCACAACTCGGTGTTCGATTTGGAGTTTGCTGTTGACTCCACTCTTGCATCGAAGGCCGAAATCATTGTTCAGACGCCGCGTTGTACCAACAGACCTCAACAACTTCGTTGAAGGGATCGTTGTTGAACTCAAGTGGCCCGGGGTGACTGCCAGCTGCTAGCCGGTCTGAGTCGGAGAAGCTCTGGATGCCGCCCGACTTCATCTGCTCTCCAGCCCGGGCAAACTGCCGACCATATTCGGCAGCGCGTTGCTGATATGCTTCTCGAGAAGCGCATCATAAGTCGACACACCGCCGGGAAGTTGGTGGATCAGCTGCCGCATATATTTGATGTTGTCCAGCCCTGTGCCAGTCTTGTCCGTGGCCGGCACGCGAGCGAGCACGTCTACCATGGCGCAAGTAACGTCGAAGATCTTCTCGTTGATACCGACGCCATGGATGCTGATACTCTCCAGAGACATGCCCTGAACGACACGGACCAGCTCCTCGCCAACCTCGACCGGGTACCGAAGTGTAAGGTGATCTGGGATTCCAGGCTCCTCGACAAGCAACCCCAGATGCAACCGGAGCTGCCAGAGAATGACTAGCAGCCACAGCCGCGTGACCTCCAGGTTGGCGCGCTGGGTTTCACAGAGAACCCTGCTGTGCTGCGGCTCGAGCCCGCCGCGAATGGCGGACTGGATGGCGTCCAGCTTGGAGGGGACCCTTGAATCGACCGCCGTATCTTCCTGGTTGAACAAGGCGAAAAAGGTACTGTCGAGAGGCCGGAAGAGGGCGACAAGACTCCGCAGCCCGTTCAAAGCTGCATCTTCCGCAGCAGCGTCAAGTTTGGGCCCTGACAGAGTCGCCTGCAGCGTGATCGGCCGGCGGTATCGAATCCCATGCGAGCGTTCCGACACCAGAATGACCCAGAAGAGCCTGTCGGCCAATGTCCGTCTCAAGCTGTCCCCTTCCTCGATCCGCAGCACCAGCCAAAGAGTGGCAGCCCCTCGGAGGAAGCAGAACGCCTGGCTGTGGTGGAAGAGCGACGCGTGCCCGGCGTACAGAAAGAAAGTCGACAGGGCTCGCTCCAAGCATGGGTTGAACTCCACTGACAGCTGGTGATGAGACGCCGTCGCCCTCGCCAAGAGAAGCTTCCCGTATTCGCCGTTCAAGTGTGAGATGCCATCGGCTTCGAACAGTCTCTGGGTCGGCTCATCCACCTGGATCAGAATGACGGCGCAGACAGCGGTCATTAGGCATCGAGCCTCACCGCCCTCCGGCGATTCTGCCTGGACAGTCAACACGTCGGCGTATTCCGGGCTCAAGATTGGAATGGTGGGATACAACTCGGCAAAGAACCGCCGGAAGCAGTACCCGACGACTGAGGCAGGGGGGGTGAAGTCCGGGTTGGGCGGGCCTGTCGCGAGTCGAGTGGCACGGGCACTCTCTGGTGAGACGCTCCCCGGTAACTGCGGGTATGACCAGTTTCTGCCGGCCAGCTGCTCTCTTTGCCCGTTGTTTCCGATGCACTGGTCCTCCAGACCGACCCTGATGCATCGCTGACACGGCCTAGATTCGCTGCAGCCCTTTTGCAGCCTCCTGCACCTGAGGCAAGCCTTCGAGACCTGCGCCCTTTTCGGCCTGGATTGGAAGCTAGCCCCTGACATTCTCGTTGTCGTGTTGTCGGACAAGTCGTCCGTCATCCGAGTGATTTGTGGATATGGGCTCTGGCAAGGCCGAAGTGTTGGGCGGGAAGCGGAGAGGTTTGCGACAACTTGGAAGCTTGAAGTTCAAGGGGTAATTCCCTAGCCACTTGTGGCAAGTCACGGCACTCCACTGAGGGGCATCTGCCAATCACCAAGGACAACGGATGAACTTGGGGGTGGCGCCCGCCCGGATGATATTGACATATTGTTCCCTCGGCCGGGTCAGCACTGGCAGTCTGGAACAGGAACAGGTCATCACATTCAGGTTTCTTTTGTGTTAACAGCACATCAGGGTGTGAAGTTGAGGTACACGCGCCCTTCCCAAGGCTTGAGCTCCTGGTCTCTCCCGCGGATGGACTGACCAGCCCTCAGAGTCCCGACCAGCAACCTCTCCTCACCCTCTCTGCATCCCAGAGCCCGAGCAACATCAGGGCATTGCTGAGAACTGCTGCTGAAGTTCATCACGACCAATGCCTTCCTCCGCTCACCTTCGGGGCCAGAACCAACTTCCGCATCACTCTCCTTGAGATACACGAACAGAGATTCGTCCTCCGGGGCAAGGAGCCTGAAGGCGCCGTGGACGAAGAGGTCGCGATACTCTTTCCGGAGACTCAGCACCTTGCGATAGAACCCCAGGACAGATTCTGGGTCCTCAAGCTGCTTTGCAGCATTGACCTCGCGATACTGATCGTGCACCCGCATCCAAGGGACAGCATCGTCGCCTGTGAAGCCGGCATTCGGAGAATCGTCCCACTGGAACGGAATCCTCGAGTGATCCCTCGCCAGGATCCGGAGACCATGCATCGTCGCCTCGACTCGCTTTGCGTCGCCCGACTCGACAGCCTCGTTGTAGAAGCCCAAGCTCTCGACGTCCTTGTACTCCTCGATACCCCAGCTCGCGGGCATGTTCCTCATGCCGATCTCTTGGCCCTGGTACAAGAAGAGCGTCCCCGTCAGGGTGGCCTGCCACAAGGCGATGGTCTTTGCGCTCGCTTCCCACAGCTCCGGGTTGCTGTCGTCGCCAAACCGCGACACGGCCCTCCCATTGTCGTGGTTCTCGCAGAACACGGTGTGCCACGCGTCCGTCCCCTCGATGAACGTCTGCCAGGTGGCCACATGCCGCTTCAGGGTCGACAGCGAAAACGGCTGGTAGATGTACTTGCCATGGAAGAGGTCGCCGGTGCCCAGGCGGATCATGCTGAACTCAAAGACCATGTCGAGCTCGCGCGCCGCAGCCGACACGTAGGGCAGCACCTGGCTCGGCAGCGGCGTGTTGGAGAGCTCGCCGACCGAGACCGCCTTGTAGGGGGTGAGCACCTGCGTCTGCATCTCGTGGATGAACTCGTGGATGCGCGGGCCATTGCACCACATCTCAGGGGCCGGTTGGTGCCCGGCACCGGGGCAGGTGACGGGGGCGTCGGGGAAGTCGGTCCGCTTGGAGTACTTGTTGACCGTGTCGATGCGGAACCCATCGATGCCCCGGTCCAGCCAGAAGCGCATGGCCACGTCGTATATGGCGGCGCGGCACTCGGGGTTCTCCCAGTTGAGGTCCGGCTGGAAGGGGCCGTAGAGGTTGAGGTAGTACTCTTGCGTGTGCTCGTCCCAGGTCCAGGTCGACCCGGCAAAGTAGCTGCGCCAGTTGGTCGGCGGGATGCGGTTGCCGGCGCTGTCGTAACGCGGCGGCTTCCAGATGTACCAGTCCCTCTTCGGGTTCGTCTTGGATGACCGTGACTCCCTGAACCAGGGGTGTTGATCGGACGTGTGGTTCACCACCAGGTCGAGGATCAGCTTCATGCCGCGGCTGTGGCAGGCCTCGATGAGCCGGTCCACGTCCTCGAGGGTGCCGTAGCGTGGGTAGACAGCTTGGTAGTCCGAGATGTCGTATCCCATGTCCTTTTGGGGGCTCTCAAACATTGGCGACAGCCAGACCACGTCCACCCCGAGGTGGTGAAGGTAGTCGATCTTGGAGATGAGGCCGGGAATGTCTCCCCAGCCGTCGCCGTTGGAATCTTTGAAGCTTGCCGGATAGACCTGGTAAAAGACGGCGTCCTTCCACCATGGTGTTCTGCCAACCCAGCCATTTTGGTGGTGATGGAGGTTGGAGCCCATGGTCAGGTCGGTGTGTGCTGCAGGTCGACGTCGGAAAGGGTGCGGGAGCAATGAAATGTCACGGACAGGAGGCTGGAGGTGAAGGAGAAGGGATGCCTACCTGGTATAGTTGCTTCCATCCATTCCCCCGGGGCATCTCACGGTGGACCGGGGCAGGACTCCTGATTCAACAGCGGAGTCCGGTATCGTCAACACTCCGACACCCTTGTCCCAATGCCACATGTGGGCAATGGAGAAGCAAAGATTTTCGTCCCGGGCTCGGTCTGAGACCTGGGTCAGGTGAGTTTGGCAAGAAGCTCCATGGGCAGCTATTTGTTGCCGGAACTGATTCTTGGTTCAACCCAAGCCATATGGCCTTGCCACAACCAGGATGATGTCGAGGATGTCGCAAAATGCTGACGCTGGGTGGTGTCGAGTGTGCATGAAAAGGGGCATCATGTTTTGGTGTTGCCCAATAGCGTCCGAGAAAACTCCGCCTCTGCCTCCGACACCCCGGTCAGATCGGCAGAGATATCGATGCCAAGAAGCGGAGTTTCGATCTTTTTTTTCTGTTTCTGGTTCCTTTCGGCCCGCTTGCTGCATGGAACTCGGCCCTGACCTGCCAAAACTTTCATCCCTGATGGCCGAGACCCCGATCTTCCCCAGAAAACCCCAAGTCTGGAGGCGGGGATGATGGGCTATTCCTGTGAAGAGTTTGGGGCACCGCACCCCGCAAAGCCCTTGTCAGTTGCGTGAGGAGCGACACCCTTGACCGGCGTTCCGTACCGCCGGGTCACGCCCCCTGGAACCTCTCTCGCGAGCCATCTTGCACGTCAAAGATAAATAACCCGCCACCTGGACCACCCTTGGCTGACCTCGCTCTCAACCTGAGCTTTTCATTCTCCGTGGCACCAGGTCCAAGACTCGTTCGACTTCCCCCCGACTTGGGCAAACCACCTTGAATTCACACCTCGCCGAACAACATGGCCGACGTCAAGGCACAACCTTTCTCAAACAACCCTCTTCCGAACAAGGAGATGGGCGCCCCTGATCAAGATGGCGACATCGTGCTCGTGGAGGCCAAGCACGCCTCCGAGAAGGAGCATCAGATGTCCCTCCTGGAAGCCGTCAGGCTCTACCCCAAGGCCATCGGCTGGTCGTTGCTCGTCTCGGCCACCATCATCATGGAGGGCTACGACCTCGCCCTGCTCGGCAACCTGTACGCCTCGCCAGCCTTCAACAAGAAGTTCGGCCAGTACGACGCTACCGCAAAGAAGTATGTCGTCTCGGCGGCATGGCAATCTGGCCTGTCCAACGGCGCCCGGGCAGGCGAAATCTTCGGGCTCATCCTCGCCGGGTGGACTTCGGACCGGTTCGGGTACAAGAAGACGACGATTGGGTCCCTCATCTTGATGATTTGCTTCATCTTTGTCCTATTCTTCGCCCCAAACGTCCAAGTATTGGTTGTTGGGGAGATTCTGTGCGGTGAGTTCCGGTCTTGCATGTCCATCCCAGGTCTGAGTAACTGACAATCTTTAGGAATTCCCTGGGGAGCTTTCCAGAGTGTGACCGCGGCGTACGCCTCCGAGGTTGCTCCCACGGTCCTCCGGCCTTATTTAACCACGGCAATAAATATGATGTGGGTCGTTGGACAGTTCCTAGCGGTTGCTGTCAACAAGGGATCCGTCGGGAGGACCGACGACTATGCCTACAAGATCCCATTTGCGGTCCAATGGGTCTGGCCGGTCCCTATCCTTGCGGGCCTTATTTTTGTCCCTGAGTGAGTGTTTCCCCACCTTTTCCCTGGCTTTCTGAAGCTCTGCGCTTTCACGGGAGTGCTGACGGCGAGTCCAGATCCCCCTGGTGGTATGTGAGGCATGGCAAAAAGGAGGAAGCCAAGAAATCTCTGCTGCGCCTGACCTCGCGCAACCAGCCTGGGTTCGACGTTGATGAGACCATTGCCATGATCGAGCACACCAACGAGCTCGAGAAGCAGATGAAGGAGGGTGTTCGCTTCCGGGACTGCTTCAAGGGCATCGACCTCCGCCGGACCGAGATCGTGGTTGGTATCTGGCTCGTCCAGACGCTTGGCGGACAGAACCTCATGGGCTACTTCGCCTACTTTCTGTGAGTTGGATCCATCGCAGCCTGAATACTGTCTCTTGCTGACTGGTTTCGAACAGCACGCAAGCCGGCATGGACTCGAGCAACTCCTTTACCCTCTCGCTCTGCCAGTATGCCCTCGGAATGGTTGGAACAGCCGGCTCGTGGTTCCTCATGTCTCGAGTCGGCCGCAGGAAGATCCACTTCGGCGGCCTTTGCGCGCAGCTGACGCTGCTCATCATCGTGGGCTGCCTGTCCTTCGGCGCCACCAAGGCATCTGTGTGGGCCATTGGCGCGATGCTCATCGTCTTCACCTTTGTCTACGACTTCTCCGTCGGCCCCGTGACGTACTCGCTCATCTCGGAGCTGTCGTCGACCCGTCTCAAGGCCAAGACCATCGTGCTGGCCCGCGCCGCCTACAACGCCAGCAACATCTTTGTCAACGTCATGACCAACTACCAGCTGAGCTCGACTGCGTGGAACTGGGGTGCTCGGACGGCCTTTTTCTGGGCTGGCACTTGCTTGCTGTCGGCCGTCTGGGTCTTCTTCAGGTTGCCGGAGCCTAAGGGCAGGACGTATGCTGAGCTTGACCTCTTGTTCGAGCACCGTGTGCCGGCGAGGAAGTTTGCAGAGACGAACATCGACCCATTTGCCCACGAGAGCGGGAAGAAGCTGTCGAAGGACGAGGTGGAGCACGTTGAGAAGGAGGCCTAATTAAGGTAGAATTACCTAGCTACCAGGCACTCACAGGAGCCAGAAATGTTTTCCTCAGCACATATCAAACCATAACACACCGCATCAAGACCAGCTAGTTGCCTCTAGCTCTCCGAGCCTTTGCCATCCGGGCAGCCCTTCCGGCCTTGCACCGACTCAAGGCCTTCAGCCGCCCATCCAGAGCGATATCAACGGGTGAGGTGGCCCCGATATGGTTCATCAGCACCTGATCAAGGGTGTCCAGAATCACCAGGTTATCGAACGGCGTGCTGAAGAAGTTGTCACCTCCGCCAGCCACAAAGTCTACCGTGACGATTCTGTACTCGGCTGCCTTGTCCAGCGGCTTGCCTCCGATGGTCACTGAGACCAAGACGTTGCTGGTGCTGTTGGCAGCCGAGGGAGCATACTCGATGCGGATCCCCCGGCTGACCTGCAGGAACGACGTGACGGCCTTGCCGTTGTCCACGTTCTCCCGGGAGATGATGCCCTCGAGGGTCTTCCACAGCCGGTCTCCGGTCAGGGACACCTCGACAACCGCGTTGCTAAAAGGGAAAGCCGTGAGGACCTCGCCGCGGGTGATGGGACCCTCGTCGATGGTAGCCCGGATGCCCCCGGCGTTGATGATCGCAAATGCGGGTGCTGTCTCAGGGGTGCTGGCGTTGAGGCGGTATGTGAGCATGGCGCTGCTCAGGTTAGCATCATCTCACCATGTCCATTGCCGACGATGAAACACTCACTCCGTAATGAAATCCCCCAGCAAACACTCCTGCTGCTGGCACGTCGACTGGTCCAGCACCACCTTGCTCTCCCCAACCACCTGCTTCGAAAACTCCTCAAACGGCTTCCGCCACTCGTCAATCTGCTTCTGCAAGTCCTCGTCCTGGGCCGTGGTGTTGGTCAGATGGATCGGCCCTCCGTGATACGCCAGGACCTTGCCGTGCGCGTCGTACGTCACGTCAATGTAGCCCAGGTACTCGCCCCACCGGTACGCCGTGACGATGAACACCTCGTCGCCGTCCTTGTTGTTGACGATGGTCGGATAGGGGCCCACGGCCCCGGGGAAGTCGCCCAGCGGCGTGTGGCTGTGTCCGCCCATGATGAGGTGCAGACCGGTCGTCTCGCGTGCGAGGCGCTGGTCCTGGTCGTAACCGATGTGCGTGATGGCGGCGATGCGGGTGATGTTGGTGGTGGAACGGATGAGGTCAACTGTGTTCTGCACCGCGGCAATGGAGTCGGTAAATTTGGTGCCCTTGCCGGGCGAGGAGATGCTGGGCGTGGTCTCGGTGGTGACGCCGATAACTGCCAGCTCGTACTGCTGGAAGATGTGGAACGGCTTAATGGTACGGTTCAGGACGGGGTGGTCCGAGAAAATGTTGGCGCTGATGATGGGGAAGGTGAGGTTCTCGAGGAACTGGCCCAGGTGGTCGTCGCCGCGGTCAAACTCGTGGTTGCCCAGCGTCATGGCGTCGAAGCCGATCTGGTTGAGCGTCTCGGCAATCTTTTCACCGCCATAAAACGAGAAGAACATGGTCCCTTGGAACTCGTCGCCCACGTTGAGCAGCACCGAATCCGGATGCGACGGCCGCGTCTCCTTGAGGACCGTCTTGACGCGCGAATACCCGCCATAGCACCCGCGTTCTGGGCGCGTGCAGTCGGTGCCTGACGATGAGAACTGGTCGAGATGCGCGTGCACATCGTTGATGTGGTAAAAGGAGATGTTGTAGTTTCCAGCGTCGTCGATGAACCGCTTGGAGAGCCGGCGGCTCACGAGGTGGTCCTCCTTTGCCGAGAGGGCCGTGCCGATCAGGCCCGCAACTGCGAGAAGGAACTTCATGGCCGTCGCGGTGAGAGGGTGTGATCAAAGACAGGAGCTGCTCCCGTGGCGTTGCTGCCAAGATCAACCGTCCTGATGGACGTGATGCGAGGGCGGGCGGTGATTGTGGTGTCCGAGTACTCGACAATCGTTTCTCCTAGCAATACGTATGCAGTGTAACCGAGAAGACGGTTCAGTTCATATATGGGTGGCCCCGATTGTAGCAGGCTCTACGGAGTGCGGATACCACAGTAAGATGGCGGCGGCGTGCTTGACGGCGGGTCCTCGCTCGCACATCGGGAAGGAGAAGGGCCCTATCAGGTTGCTAGAAGAGATCCGTGTCTCTCGGTGTCCCGGCTGGGCTTTTGGGTTGCTGCTGCTGTTACCTTCCGTTTTAGGGAACAGAAGCTTGGCTGATCTCCCAATTCTTTCTCGTGAACGAAGGTGATAAGGGGACCGTGGGGCGGAGTGGAACTCTGTCGATCAATTATGGGCAATGATCAGCACACGTGAAGCAGAAAGAAATGTCCCACGTGCAGTGGCTGTTACCCTGGATTCGACGGTGCAGTGTAATTTCCACTTCACTTGTACATGCATCTCTGGCAAACCTCCTACAAAGTTCAACTTGCTTGACAGGCAAACACGGCATACAAATATGATGCCATGTCCTCCAGCTCAAACTTGTACCACCTTCGCCTTCTCGAGAAAAGGATCTGATCAAAAGATGGGACTCTTGCTCCCCGGGCCATTGCCGTCAGCTGCCAGGCGTCCTTCTCGACGGACTCGCTCTCGGCTAACACATCAAAGTCCTTAACACAACTATCGTGGTCAAGGCTACGTTTGAATGCTAATTAGCACATGTCGTGACATGACATATTGGTGAGACTTGTGCCACGATGTGTTTCATAAGACCCCAATAACCAGTTCCGAACACCATGACACTTGATCTGAGTGTTGCTGGGCCACGCTTAGATATGGCCAGCAGCAAAATAACATGCTTGGGCGTGTCGGTTTGTTGCGGAAGGGGTATCCCGACTAGTAAATACAAACACAGGAACACCCGCTCGCGGACTGCACTATTCACCCGCGCCCTGCCCCGGGTTTGCCCCCTTTCAGCCCTCCTCCAATCCTTGAGGGTATTGTTTGATCGTATTAACTGCTACCACCCTTGATGGTATATTTGTCCTGAATGTTGAGCGACTTGAGGCTCTGCTCGCGCGTCGAAGGCCTCCTCCTCGCCCCCCGGCTCGCTTGTGCTGGCATGGAATGGCGGCTCCTCCAGAATGTCAATGATGTGCTTGCCCTTGTGGCATTCATCGATGATATCAAGCTCAATAAAACTCGGGGGCTTCCATGGTCGTCTCTTGTTCTTCGTTTCCGACCCGCCAATTGTGATGATGCTTGGTCCGCTTTCCTTCTGGCCACTGCCTTTGGGCTTGCTGGCGAGCGCCGACGCGCCCCAGATCTTTTTGATAAGGGGGAAGAGACATGGAATGCAAGCGCCAATGATCACGCAGTTTGCCTCGACACTGCAGAGATTGAGGAGTTAGGGGAAGTTGTACTTTGATTGGGGAAAGTCAACTCAACTTACTTGGTCCAGAGCACAATGTCCTCGACGGAAAATGTAAAGTCCGAGACGCCCAACAGGCCGTCCAAATTGTAGGTCTTGTAGGCCGTGACAGCTGCCGCACTGGTAATGGTCTCGGTCAGCGGATGGGACAAACGGTCAACTACTCTGCGCATCACTAACCAGTATCCGAACCCCAACGAGGAGGACAGTGCCAGTTTCTTCCTCCAGCCGAGTACTAGTCGGCATATGACGACAGTCGGATAGGCGGCGAGGTAGAAGTCGAAAAGAGCTGAGCAGGCGCCATGGGTCAGGCCGTTGATGAACAGGACTCTGCGGTCCCAACACGTCCCCTCGACCACGCCCCACTGCGCTGCCACAGGCGTGCACTGAGCGAAGCTGATGATGATCTGGGTGGCCGAGAAGAGAAAGTACAGGATCGAGATCACCCACATGAAAACCTTGTGCCAGCGGCCTGGGTTGAGGACCTTGACCAGCAGGATGAGGACGGCAAACTTGGGCAAAGTAAACGACATGATACCCGGCACCGTCGAGATGAGGTTGAAGAAGAGAGCTTTGTGGACCTCGTCCATCGGAAGCGTCACGAGGTGCCTGCCTGCGCCATGCGAGATAGCAACGGCGGCAAGGGCGACGTACAGAAGGCTCAGAAGCTGTGCAAAGGGGGGTTGATCAGCAAGGTACTTGGTTCGACGTCAACTCCATAATCTCCATTCAACCGCACTTACGATAGACACAATGAGAATATAGTCGTCGAGTGCCAGCCTCCCCAACGAAATCATGCGACTGTAGACTCTGGCAGAGACGAAGAGAACGGCAAGACCCGTCATGGCACCCGAGACTCCTAGAACCAGCCGTCCCCTGCTCTCATGATCCCAGCCAGGGTAGGGTTCGACTAAGGGCGATGTTATTGACATGTCTTCCAGCGAGATTGCGCTGCCCGGTGGTGGCTGGAAGATCGGCACATCCGCACGTGAGGACTAACCGTGAAGAGGAGGGTTGTCTATTATGCTGCCCACCGGGCAGAAGTCTCGGTCGTCACCAAAAGGAGGCATCTGGACAACGCCACACCAGACTCGGAGCTTGAGCGCCGGGACGTGGCCATCGGCATGGGATGTGGGGGTGTTTGTGAAGGCTCAACTCGTGGCTCGCTGCGCGGTTTGTCCCAGCCGGCCAAGAGAATGTGGCAAGACCACGCATGGTCTAGGTCGCTTGTGGAGTGACGACCCATGATGACGGCGAATGGTCCAACACCGCTGACTGACTGACTTCAAACTAACTGCTACGTATGGTGCAGCTCGGGAGAATGAGGATCCCTTCATGGGACGACAAGGATGTGAGGTGTATTGTGAGCTCGCTACCCGGGCCAGGCGTAACAAGACGTGAGAACAGACCCCCTCTTACAAGTGCGATTTGCTGGAGATGCAGACATCTCCGCGGAAGGTCCACGAAAGATTAGGTGCTCCATGTTGCTCTTATTTCCTGGAGCACATACTCCACCTGGAATTGAGGTTTCTGAATCGTGTATACCATCAGCACGGTTGACCACATGCAGCCAGCCTGTGACTACCGACGAAGCTGAGATACCTGATGGGCAGCACTCAGAGCGACGGTAGAAAATTTCAAGAAGAAAAGCCCGCATACACCCCAAGCTCGGATCAACAGGATATTGGGAGAAGGTGTGATGAGTCATGTCAGGTTAACATTAGTTTGGGAGATATGAGACTGGATGCGGAGCGAGCCTGTCCTGTGCTGTGAAACTTGCAGGTTGGAAGGGCACCCCCGGCCAACTTCAAAACCCATCATCACGACACACCCCAGAGATCTAAACTTTAGCAGCCGTGACAGAAGAAGAATCAGGAAATGAAAGTGTAAGGTAATCTTCCATCACCTTCGCCACGACCTGCACGTTTGGGTTGAGTCCGTTCAACACACAACATAGGACGTGGTAGGAATGATGTTCCAACATTGATCTGGGATCCCCCATCCTCACTACAGCTTAGCATGTCCCAACACCACGGACCAGTACAAGGTGTCGAGAGAACTCGCCGTGTCATCAGCATCATCATCAGCGCAGGTAAGACAGTGCAAAACCAAGTCGCCTTACTTTGTCCCAGCGTAAAAGCCCAAAGTCCTTGGTGCACTTGTCAACGACGGCCTGCTTGAACGCTTTGGGCTCCATTGCGCTGTCGACGACGGCCTCGATAATGCGCCTCATCCCAACTTCGAACAGGACAAGGCCCAGACTGTACATCTCGAACTTCCTGTAGTACGGAGGCCGCTTCTGAGGCCCCTTGATGCAAGTAGATTGCAACCATGCCGGCCGGCGGACCAACGTGCGCTGTGATATGCATAGATACTCAATACTGACAGGTTTCGTCAGTTTGTTCGCTCGAGTCCAGAGTACCTTGTCTCAGGACCGCTTTCTCACCTTCCCAGAAACAATGAGTAGGAGTCAGGACGGCATTCCCTGAGAGTTTATTCAAGGTAAACCGATGTGAAGTTGACTGTTCACGTGCCCTCATACTCCGAAGCCACCTTGACTAACCATCTAATTCCCATCCCCAAAGCCAAACTCGAGGACAGCGCAGAAGAGACCAACCAAGTCAGCTTTGTCCTTGAGCTAAGCTGGTATTACGACCACTTTATTCTGCGAGGCACCTAGGCCATGCCGGCCGAACGAGCAGAGTACCTGGCGGGCAGACTGGAGCCGCCGCACGGGCGCGATTGAAGAGCCTGCTAGGTAAGGCACTTGTGGGTGCCCCGTCCCTTGCGCTTGCGGAATCATGATGGCATGACATTCTAATCAGTTGGTCGTTATGAGACAGATCCATGGCTGATAAAAGAGCACGAGGCGGTGGCCGCCGGGCATGCCGTGCGCTGGACCAGACCGGGCCGCGTGTGGACGGTTGAGGACTCGCGCACCATCAGGGACAAACTCACCGATACATGGGGCGCCATCCAATCGTTGGAGACAAGAGGTCGGCGGTTTACATGCCGTGATGACCAAGTCAGAGACTGCAAAGTCCCTATTGTTGTGAGCCGGCTAACCTGAGGTCGCCGAGTCACTTGAACACGAACACGATGTTTGGAATGGAGAAGAAAGGAGGGGGATGAAGGGAGAAGGGAAGGATACACCCGAGGAGAAGAAGCGTGCCGAGCCACGGGATGGGTAAAGCACTCGGATGGGGAACACAAGTAGATATCTATGTTGCTCCCAGACCAAGTATACAAGAGCGGATCCTCGAGGCCAGATCCTTGCTACTTTAGGTACTTGAGCCTTCTGGTTTAGCTGATCGGCAAACCTGATGACTGCATCACTTGGGCTGAGCAGCTTTCTTCATCGCAGCGGCCCTTGCGGCCCTCCACCCGGGGCTTTTAATTCGAAGGACTAGGCCGGCCGTTAGCATTGGGTCCTTTGACAAGACGGGTTTCTCTGAGCAGGACTCACCAATAACCGCAGACCCGACGACAACAAGATCGAGAATTCCCAGACCTGTGAAGCACCATCCACTCCCCATCTTAGAGACGAGAGAGGGAATGATGACGGCAGCCACAGCGGCACCGGGGTTGCGCAACATATTGCCAATTGCAAAGGCACCAGCAGCTTGCTGAGCTACACACTCGGTGAGAAAGGCAGTCGTGGTGACGAAGACCCAGTTCATGCCAAAGCCAGCTGGGACACAAGAATCAGCAATCAGGCGCATCCAACAGACAGCTTAAAACACTTACTTAGAAACGTTGCCACGAGCACAACGGCCGGGTGGGCCGAGACTTGAACAAGCCATCCGTACAGCACACACCCCGCCACACACACCAGCACGCCCCAAATCTGATCAGCAAGCCGAAACTCGGGGTCAACTTTCCCGTTCTCGGCAACTTTTGCAGCCCTTGCGCGGCGCCAGTCCGAAAACCGGCCGCCGCAGAGCGAGCCGACGATCATGGCGATGCCGACGGCAAGGAAGCCAGCGCCGACGGCGGCTGACGACCAGTGGTACCGCTCCGCCAGCTCCGTCGGCAGCTGCACGGCGATGGCAAAGTAGGTTGAGTAGAGCATGGCCGTGTTGAAGCTGACGATGCCGATGGGCGGGTAGCAAAAGAGGCGCCAGTAGCCCTTGAGTGTTGGCACAGGCGGAGCGGGACCGCGCTCCGAGGGGTCGGCCAAGGGGGAGGAGAGAGTCGGCGGCCAGATCAGGAGGCCGCGGTCTTGGTAGATCTTGCCGTTGCCGACGCGGGCGCGGAGAGTTTCGGGAAGGGCGAAGAGGATGACGAGCCAGAGGGCGAAGCCGGAGATGGCTAGGGGCTGAGTGTGAGCGGGACGTGTTGACTGAAAAGGGGGCTCAGGGGTAGAGTGGTTACCAAGGAAACCAAAGATCCACCTCCAGTTTGCCTCTGCCAGTGCACCGCCCAAGACGGGACCGAGGACAGGGCCGCATTGAGGTCCAGCGAGAAAGATGGACATTGCAAATGCCCGGCCTTTGGGCTCGGTAGTCTAGAGCCATGTCAGGGTTCCGCCGCTGACTGGACGGGGGGAGGGATTGGGACCTACATCCGCAACCGAACCGGCGCCCATTGAGACGACTGCGGCGGACCCAAAGGCTTGCACAATGCGCAGAAAGACGAGCGCGCCGTAGTTGGCCGGCACTGCAGCAAGGAGGATGTTCGCGCCAATGTAGATGGCGATCGAGATGATGTACAGCGGGCGACGGCCCTTCCAGTCTGCAAAGCTTGACCAGAAAAGGGGCTGCAGCAGGAGTCGAGTCAGATCTAACTCTCAAAGGGTGAAAGAGGGAAAGTTGCTCACCCCAAAGGCAAATGTCAACATAAACACCGAGACGGTGACGTTGATGGCTGTTGCACTGGCATGGAATTCACTCTCCAATACCGGCAATGCAGGTAGGTAGATGCCTCCCGCCAAGGGGCCAAAGAAACCCGCCACAGTGATGACGATGAGAATGAAGCGACGTCTCCATGGCGAGAAAGCGGAATAAGGAGGTGCTGGGGCAGCCGCATCCTTCTCGGGATCTAGCTTCGCTGTCGGTGCTGGGGATGGAGACATTGGTATTTGGTGGTGGTTGTATCGTCGAATTGAAGCTTGTTCGTTCTCCAGAAGTCGAAGTAATGAGAGCCTGGTGTGAGACTTTTTTTCGTGCAAGAGTTGGAGCTGATGCACCTGGGACAAGGGGGTTCCCGTGTCCGGATTCAAGGTCGTCTAAGTGAACGGCAGGATGGCCAGGCTGCTAGGGCGTCAGAGCTCAGAAACTTATGCAAGGGTGATTTTGGGGTCGTCTTACAGGTAACAGCTGTTGTTGCGAGAGATCTGTACCCTGAGGGTAGTGTGACACGTCTGCAGGCCAGGGGTTGGGGGTCGGTCCGTTGGCAGCAGTGGCGATTTAGGAGCCAGAGGAGTGTTAATTAACTCGCTCACGGCGATGAACAAGCCCCTTTAATTCCAGTTAGATCCGACGAGGTGGATTAGCCAGCTAAGACATTGTACCCAAACATCCCAGCATTTCTCTGTAAGCAAATTGGCGGTGTCCGATGTGGCGCTCAAAACCAAACTCAAGTGTCGTCAGCAGAGGTAGGGACAGGTCCGTTGCGCGGCGCAGCAGGCTTCTGGCCCATGTCGACCTCCGTCGTCCGTTCTCTTGGGCATCTAGGCCATTGACACGAGAAGGCTTGGCGCACACTCCAGCCTCAACTGTGGTACCTATTGTTGTACGGAGTACCCGTAGGTACAATTTCTGAGCTATTTTCAGCGCTGCAGTGCTCCGGGAGCCTCGAACATCGTCGCTTGGCGACTCCAGGCGCCTTGGCCTGTCTGCGACAACAACCATCGCCTCAAAGACCTCCAATATCAGCATAGTCTATGTTGTGCCTTTCTTTCTTTTTCGCGATATTTCCAAGCCCACGGTTCGCTTCAGGAAATTCTGCACCAACGCATTGCTCAACACTCTCACTGGTCACAACAAGACGTGGACCATGTTGTTCATCACCGAGCTGCTCATCTTGGGCGCCCTTTCCGTCCTTTTTGTTTACTTCATCTTTCTTCTTCCTCCAAAGTACCCGGCCAATATTCCTGTCGTCCCTTTCTGGGTCGCCCTGATTCCTTTCTTCAAGGATGTCGACCAATCCGACATTTTCCGCCAGTACATCGAGCAACCACTCAGGAAGCACGGCGCAGTGAAGCTGTTCTTTGGGGCTCAGTGGAACATCTTGGTTCACAAACCCTCATACCTCGCCGAGATGTTCAAGGAGGAGGATCTTTATCAGAAGAGCGGAAACCAGAAGAAGATCCCGCATAGCGTGCTCGCCCAGTTCCTTGGCGACAACATCATCTCCAGCCACGGCGAGGTGTGGAAGAACTACCGGTCCGTCGTCAAACCGGGGCTGCAGAGAAGTTTTGAGGCGGAAATCATTGCCCGCAATGCAGCCCGTTTATGTGAGCTCTTGCGGGGTGAGCAGGCGAAGGCTGGGGAGGGGGGCGTCGCTGTGCAGGAGCTCCTGCAGCGGTACTCGGTCGCCAACTGCTCCGAAGTGGTGCTGCAGACCAACCTTGACGTGAGTATCACCATCCCCCCAGATGGAAGACGGTAAAGCTGACAGCACAGGCTCTGAGCTCGGCCGAGGCGCCCATCAACGTCTTGCAAAGCGCAGTCAAGCGCGAGATCTTCAAGCCGGTTTTCATGAACTTCCCCGTTCTAGACAAGTTCCCATTTCCGAGCCGCATCAGGGCTCGTCAGGTGGTCGACAGATTTAAAAATGAGCTCAGACGGGCCCTTGTCGAAAGCTGTACGCACAGCTCTCTGTCGTCCTCTGCCTCTCGGGACGGTTTAGGGCGGCGGATGTTGGATGCCAAGGAGTCCGGGCAGTGGACCGAACAGCAACTCCTTGATAACCTCACTGTGGCGTTTGTGGCGGGCCAGGAGAACCCCCAGCTCTGCATGATCTCGACGCTCTATCTCTTGGCGAAGCACCCGGTAGGTTCATGTTGTCCCGGGATTATCCGACCTCCGCAGCGGCGCTGACCAGTTGCACAGGTCGCGCAAGCCAAACTCTACACCGAGATCCAGGACAAGGGGTTAGACCACACTGTTCCGGACCCGGAAGTCCTGCAGGACATGCCCTTCCTCACGTCGGTCATCTACGAGTCCCTGCGCCTCTTCCCGCCCATCGGACAACTCGTCAACCGGAAGGCAAGCGAGGACGTCCTCCTTGGCGGTGACATTGTCATACCCAAGGGAACATATCTCGGCTACAACTGCTACTCGACCAACCGCGATCCGGCCGTGTGGGGGCCGCGGGCTGATGAGTTTGACCCGGCCCGCTGGGGACACTCGCCCGTGGCCATTCAGAAGCAGTACCGGCTGAAGAAAGCCCGGGCCGAGTTCACCAGCTTCCACGGCGGGCGAAGGGCATGTCTGGGAGAGAAATTTGCGATGCTGCAGATGAGGATCACGCTGATCCAACTGGTTCGAGAGTTTACTTGGGGACTGGACCCCAACTGGGTGGAAAGAATGACACCGGTACGTTTGTGTTCTTGGTTCCGCTTACAAGCATATTCCCGAGCCAGGTTTTGCTGACATGGCATGTAACAGGCTGGACCATTATACCCCCGAGCTCTGAGGCTTGTGTTTTCCAACAGGAATAGAGATTCACGTTGAGACTCGGCAACGAACCAGAAGAAAAAGGAGGCTGGGATAGAATATGGCGGGAGTTTCCGGGACTAAGAGCATGAAGTACATGCTGGTGTAGAAGATACCTCAGTGCAGAATCTCGCTACACCGACGGGGGATTTGGAGCCCGGGAAGATGATAGATCTACACCTAGATATTAGCGAACTCGCAACCGGTTCCCTTGCCTACGGTAACCACCTTCCTTTCTGCGCAACCTCGCCACCAAATTTGGACTTCCCATGGTTCTTGTCCAGCTGAACGCACCGAGGGTAAGATTGCTCGATAGGAAATGTCCAACTGTGACTCTGTGACGTTGTCCACGTGGGTTCCAGGTCCAGCTTCTCGCCCTTGGCCCTGGCTGACGCTGTACGACATGCTTGACATGCTTGACATGCATGAGGTGCTCAGGCATCCGTGGATTCTTGAAGCGGTGAAGGATATTCGGGCCTCAGTTCCGCCGACATGCCCAAGACGAACCTGAAATGCGTGCCTAGGTATTGGTGACGTGCTTGTTGAGGACGCCATGATCCCGCCAGCTGTTGACATTGAGTCCAGTCCGGCAGCATTCAAGACGATTACAACATGTCAACCGGGTCGGATCCGAGTCGAGGCCCGGGAGGGCCGGCAGTGCTCTGCAGCCGCCGTGTTGCGTCGTACCGGATACTCGTCGGGGCTTCACCGGCCTTGGCGGCTAGTCGGTGAGGCGATTTCAAAGCCCTGACGAGTACGCCTCCAAGGCCAGGGCCTACCTGAAGATTCGTGTCGTCTGAAGCTCTCAAGGCCGAGGCGCGACTGGTTGACAGAATTGGCACACCAGCCAACCTCCGACCATCAACTGGGCAGTGTGGTGCGGGCACTGCGGGGACCCGAAGCCCAGCATGGAAGCACGACAGGGGGCCAAATCCAACCGTTGGGCGCGGGAGGATCCACTGGGAAGCCAAGCCAGGAATAGCTCGGACAGGGATTGCATTCGTCTCCTTTCCCTGCCGCAGACATCATCTGGCAACTTCCAGACCTTTTCCATCGACAGAGACCATGCCGGTGAGATCATTGTACGCCGGCCGAGACTCACCGATCGTACACAATTTTAGCACACTGCCTCGTCTCTCCTTCAGCTCCCACTGCCATGCTGCTGAGTTCCTTCGGGTCGAAACGCGCCGTCCGATCATGGCAGGATGTAGGCGCGGGCAGGCGCGGGCAGGCGCGGGCAGGCGCCAGCCCTGCCAGTGGCGCTCCTTTGCCGGGCATCTGCTTCTCGTTGCAGTGGCTGAGGGTTCTCTGCGCAACGTGCGGGAGTGCAGCCAATGGCGCAACCCTTTTCCCCGGCGGCTCTTGCCAACGACTTCCTGGCCGGAGGAGCCTGTGTCCGTGATCCCTCAATCCGGGCCCAGGCCCCAGTGTCTGTAAGTGAACTGAAGGCACACCGAGAGTTGAGGTCAGTCAGACTCAGGTTCACACTCGTTACCTATATCAACATGCTGCCCTCGCGCCTCACAGTCAACTCGTTCATTCGGATGCTATCCTTTCCGTGATATTAATACTCTCTAGCCTTCAACATCTTCTCGTTGTCCTACGTCCACGGTCTGCACCTCACGAGTCGAACGCAACCGATCCGGAATCCCTAGCAACCATGGAGGTCTCCAACGAAGGGCAGTCCTTCTACCACCGCTTCCAGAGCACGTTCCCGCACAATACAAACGGAGAACTCGCCGTGCATTTCACACGCCAGCCCGAAGACACAGCATTCGACGAGTTCTTTATGCACTTGATCCTCGACCAGGCGGATTTCTGCGAGGGACTCCAGTGTCTGGAGACTGCCGAGAGCGAGTCGACAGTCCAGAAACTCGTCGACCTCTTCGACAGCTATCTCCGGTATCAGGGCAAGGACGACAAGTGGACTGCCAGCGGCCGGGCATACTTCGCCAAGCGGATCCGGCACTTCACTGCTCGGAAGGCACGCATCCAGTTCTGCCTTCCTGCCTTTCCTTGCAAGTCTTCCAACAGGGACAAGGTGACGGGCCGAGACCCTGACCGAGGCGAGGAACTTGCCTTGGAGCGTCTTCACACTTTCGTCGAGGCTATCGAACAGATCTACGAGCCCGGTGCGAAGCTCTGGATCATCAGCGACGGCCATGTGTTCAGTGACTGCATTGGTGTGGACGACGCCGATGTGGACGCGTATGGCCAGAAGCTGAAGGAGATGAACGACGCCATCGGACAGCGGAGGGGCAATGCTGACCGCGTCGGCTTCAAGTCTCTGGTGGACCTGTTTGAGCTTGCTGCCTTCGGATCAGACCGTCATCTCTCAGCCCTTGCCTGCCAGCTCAACATCCCGGCGATTGACCATCACGTCAGAACCGAGGTGACCGAGGAGGCTGAACTCTGCCGGCGCATCTTGATGGCGGGATGTGCTCCGCAAAAGTCGGCCGTCCGATCCAAGATCGACTCAAAGGACGCGGCCATCACGGCGCTCTACCGCGGTTTTTCTCGGTTTATGCTCGAAGACTTGGAGCATCACCCACACACCAAGGCCCTGACGAGGTCCCAGCAGAAGAAGCTGTCCTCCAAGGTGGCCTTTGAGATGATCTTGGTACGTTCTTACCCCCTTACCCCTTTCACTCAGTGTCCAGCTGACAGCATTATTAGCGCAACCAAGCCTACTCCAACCTGGTCGAAATGCTCTTCCCGAACCACGTCCGCCTGTCCATCCATGCGTAAGTTTTCTCACCGACTTACCCACCCCCTTCCATGTTCACGAGTTTACAATTCCCGCAGACACAACAACGCCGGCCCGAAGTTTGGCGTCCAGCTCTTCGACCCGTCCCAAACCCGCGTCGTCGCCGCCCTGTCCCCCGACGGTGAGCTCACGACGTCGCTCGACCTGCTGCACATCCCCACGCCGTGGCACAACTCTGTCGTTGAGCTCGCCGGCAGCGACGTCATCCTCGTCACCAAGGCCAAGCTTGCCAGGGCGGCGCTTGCCGCGGAGACTGTCACGGGCGGGCTGGTGCGGAGTGCCGGGGGAGCAGCGTACTTCTCTCTGAGGAAGGACGCCGGTTCCGGTGAAGTGGAAAAGGTGGAGCCGGAAGAGACGAAGGGCGCGATCACGGTTACCGTCAATGTCGATGTGGAGGAGAAGGATGCTGTCCCTGCATCCTCCCCTGTCCCAGTCAAGGAGGCGGTCCAGAGGCGGACGACCTTGTCGGAAAAGGCCGATGTCGTGGTGACGGCTGTGGTCCGGCGGAACACGGGCAGCTTTGCTGCCGGCGAGCCGTTGGGTCCTGTCAAGCGCGATTCGTGGCTTGGGCGGCTGAGGTGGATTCTGTCACTTTTCTGGCCGAGGGGGTTGTAGGGGGGTTCATGTTGCATGTGCTAGCTGATTTGAGGGGTTTCGCTGGGGGTTTGCGTTCGTTTCTTTGCCCCCTCTGCTCGCTAGACACTAGAGAGGGCGTTATTTTGAGCAATTTATTTTAAATCCGGGATGGAATGAATCGCACCCGCTCTCACCCACCTACAAGCCCTCCATTAGTGCGGCTCAACGGGGAGAGGCCAAGGCAGGATTCCCGCAGCTGTTCTGCTTACCACGGAAGCTAGATGGGTACTCAACAGATGCGATGCAATTGGGGCGCATAACAGCGGATAAAGTGAGGATGCAAGTGAAGTTGCGAGCCGGGTTCCAAGTCCCCGGTTATAACACCGTGCCAGCTCTCCCGTCAATCATGGCCTTGTATTGACAAGAGTCCAGCAGCATGTTCGGCTGTTCTTATGACCACACTGCGGCCTGTCCGGTTAAATACCTTAAAGAATCATCGGGCTGGCGTTGACTCGGAATCTGTGTATAAATCCAGTACATTGTACCTACCTTACTAGATAGTCTCGTGAACTTGGCCATTGTCGGTCTTAGGCATTCCGTCATTCCGCGGCCTCCTAAGTCGTGTTTTGCCAAAAAGCTGGGCAGTATTTTCACGATGCATACGAAAACCCTCGGTTTCATGGTGACCGTGGTGGCCACGGCTTCGGCGCAGTTTCAAAACCTGCCGCCGGGGTATACCAACGCGACCAAGCCTCGGCCGTTCAGTACCTTTGGATTCAACATCATCTACCAGCCAGACTACCAACACAACATTGCCTACCCGCGGATTGTGGAGCTGGAGCACGGGGTGATCCTGGCCACGGCGAGTCTGAACACTAAGCCAGGTGTGTTCCCCGTGTTCCGAAGTGACGACGGGGGATCGACATGGGAGTGGTACAGCAACATCACGGACCAGCGCAACGGTCTGGGCATGGACGCCCAGCCTGCCTTGGGGCCTGTTTTGCCAGAGGCTGTAGGCGACTGGCCTGCTGGCACGGTCCTGGCCAGCGGAAATAGCTGGGGCAACTCAAGTGGGTTTATCGACCTGTACGGCAGCAAAGACCAAGGCAAGACGTGGCACTATATCAGCAACGTGGCCAAGGGAGCCGGGCTAGGAACGCACTTCGACCCCGATGGGAAGACCAACGGAAACCATATCTTTGAACCCACAATCTGGTAGGAAGAAGCCGAGCCCAAAGGTCCTTCCCGCTGGCTGTTGACTGTCATGTCATGCGCAGGTACGAGAACGGAACGGTCGGCGTGTTCTACTCGGACGAGCGTGACGCTGCCCACTCGCAGAAGCTTGCCCACCAGGAATCGACGGACCTGGTCCACTGGGGCCCCATCATCGACGATGTTGCCTACCCGCGCTGGTCGGACCGGCCGGGAATGACCACCATCGCCTACATCCCACCCCTAAAGCAGTACATCCTCACCCACGAATACCCCGGCGGCGGCCAGTCCTGGCAGGGAGAGAACTACCCCGTCTACTACCGCCTCTCAAGCTCGCCCTGGACCTTCAACGAGGCGTCCGGCATGCCCATCTCGGTCGACGGGCGCCAGCCCGGCTCCAGCCCGACCGTGGTCTGGACGCCCGCGGGCGGCCCGAATGGGACCATCATCGTCAGCGACGCCACGTACTCGGACGTCTTTATGAATCGGCATTGCGGCGAGCCCGACAAGTGGACGGCCCACGCAATCGACCAGCCTGTCGGGTACAGCCGCGCGCTGCATGTGATGGGGAAAAACCCGGACCACGTCATGATCATGGGCGCGGCCCACTGGCCGGGCGATGATGTGCCCGGTGCTGTTAGGCCGCTCGGCGTGACTGTTTTCAGCGTCAAGGAGACGCTGAAGAGACCGCCCGGGGACGCGGGGCCGGTCGACGATTGGTGATGGCGAGGGCGGGATGCTGGGCACCGTTCCTGGGCATTTCGTCAGAACCCCTTGCCATTTGAACCTGGGGAGCTCTTCGTTTCTGGTGGTAGTTTTGAGCGTTGATGATACTTGGTTGTGAAGAAGCTAGTGAAGCGCAACTGAGAGATCAACATAATGGGCAGAGTACCTTGTCCAAAGCTTGCTATTTCCATGCACTGGCTCAATGGTGGCCATCATCAGATTCAAGTTGCTAGCAACTCCACGGATCAATTCCTCACCTGCATTGGATGACCTGGGAGAACGAACGCCAAGATGTGCTGTCACATGAAGAAAGCGATGTTGGATTTGGGCGAGAACAGGAGTTCAAGACCAAGTCCCGAGGCAGAACACAACATCACCACCCTTTCCCTCCTCCCCCTCTTACGCACTGACAAACTTGAACCCGGCACTGGCCGCCTCGTTGGCGCCATTGTTGACAAGAGACCCGTCGCTACCGACAGTGACATACAAGCCGTTGCTGCTAGCCTTGATGGAGTAGACGCCCGAGGCGGCACCGGCCTTCTGGCGGATGGTAAAGCGCTCCCAGGTCGAGGCGACGTCCCGGATGGCGGCGAGGGCGTACTTGCCGGACGAGTCGGCCGTGACGAACTCGTTGGTGCTGGCCAGCTGCAGGGTGCCCGCGTTGGGTACGTACGCGCTCTTGAAGGTGGCCGCGTCGCCCGACGAGGCCGCCGAGGCGACCAGGTTGGTGCTGCCGCTCGAGGCCGCGACAAACTTGCCCGATGAAGCATCCTGGATCTTGAAGCTGCCGTATGGGTTGGCCGGGAGCGCGCCGCAGATGGGGCCGCCGCTCGGGTTCGGCCGCGTGCCGATGAAGTACAGCTCGTTGGTGAAGGTGTTGCCCGTGCCTGGTGTTTTTGCCGCACATGTTAGTCATCGCCATCGCGGATACCAGACCTGGAAAAATTGGGATGGGGAGGGGCCATCGAAGTCCGAACGCACCCCAGTTAGTTATGTTCGCGCTCCACGCAGCGGCGACCTGCGGGTTTGAGTTGGCGTAGGCGGCGATGATGACCGATTTCCTAGACAATGGCCGGTTAGAAAGAGCAGAAACGGCACACAGCACAGACTCCAAAACGCAGCCAAGGCTTCTCACCATTCATCACCAATGCTCGGGTCAAGCAGCTCGTGCATGGTGTACGACCACACATTGTTAACCCACTTGGTGTCATAGAGGACCTCGTTCACAGGGGTAACCGGCAAGATCTGGATAGCGGCAATCTCGCTCTTCTGATTGCCCCAGAACAGCCAGGCGCCCGACTGCCAATCCTCGACGTTGCCCATGGTAACCAGGCTGCGCACCGCGGCCTCCGGGTACGCGTTGTCGCGGTCGGTCGGGCTGGCCTGCGGGTCAAGGTGCCAGTAGACCTGGGCGCCCTGCTGCTCAGTGGCGACCAGGAGCTTGGCGTAGTTGACGTAGTCGGGCGTCAGCGCGACGCTTGCCCAGAGCAGGGCGCCGTAGTAGCCGTTGACGGCCTCGCCGGTAGACTCTTGGTCGCGGCTTCCGGCCCCGTTGGCGATGCCCGACGCCCATGAGTGCCCGGCAAACCAGTCACGGCAGCGCGTGACGGGAAAGTAGGGGTCCTCAGGCGACGGGTTGATGATATCTCTGTGTCCTCACGTCAGGTGCCAAAGAAGGAAAGACGGATGGATGATAATGGCAAAACATAAGGTACCTCGCAAACCAGTTAATGTAATCCCTGTGCTGGTTCAACCAGCTGCCGTCAAACTTGGCAATGATGGCGGCGACGCTAAGGAGATAGCCGTAGTGGAAGTGGTGGTCATTGTAGTAGCCGTTGCCAAAGTCAACGTTCGCGTCGGTGGCGCCAGCCTTGCTGACGACGCCGCCCCACGTCGTCTCGTATGCGGGCAGGGTCGTCGAGGCGGAGTCGAACCAGTGCTGGAAGGAGGCCTTGAGATAGTTGATTACCGGCGTGACGAGATCGGGACGGCCGAGGTTGTCACTAAACCGACAACATCAGCTTCTTGTCTCAACGAGGAAGGAAAATAAGGAAAATAAAAAGAAAAGGAAATTCAGCCGTACGCGATAAGGGCCAGCCGCCCCTTGGCGGCCAGCGTGCCTCCCCAATAGTAAAAGTCGCCGGGCACGGGGGCTTGGGAAACGTTGAGCTGGCCGACCTCGTACTCGAGACCCTGGAGAACAGCAGCCGAGCACGACTTGTCGAGAGCGCGAGGCGCGTCCCAAGAGATATCGCTGAGCTGGTAGAGCATGGTCCACTTGTTGCCCACGGCAGGATACATCCAACTCTATTTCCGACGAGGTTGGCACGTAAGTCGCAGCAACGACGGGGGCCCACGCACCTTGGTCGTCAGATAACCCAATGCCGACGTGTCGGGGAAGTTCGGGTTCTGCATGCTGAGCCGGTGGTGGGGCCAAGTGAGCATGAGGAGCTGGCTGCCGTCGCCGGCTGTCTTGTAGTTGAAGTTGAGCGTGCCCGTTGTGTCGGTAAACGAGTAGTCGAGCCCGACCGATGTGGGGTAGACCTGGTGGTGCTGGTCTAGGAGCGCCTTGTGGCCGGTCTGGGACAGCATGGCGAGGCGGAGAACCCCGTTGAATGCACCGCTAGCCGTGATCGTGCCCGAGTTGGACGAGACCGACTTGGCCGTGAGCGTGAGGGAAGACAGAGCGTAGATAAGATAGGTTGTGCCAGACGTGTCCGTAACGGTGAATTCCGTGCCGGTTGCACTCGCTGTATTCTTGTCAGTCATATCGACGGAAGGGGCTAAGGGGATGGAAGGGATCCGAAGCTCAAAAGACCTACCCGTTGCGCCCACGTTCAGCGGCTGTCCGTTGAACGACTTGATCCCCCCGTTCTTTGACGTCAACAACGGTGTGGCTCCGCTATACTGAAAAGTCATGTACGGCGATCCCGGGACAAGATAGGCCGTCATCGAAGCACTGTTCTCGAAGTACTGGACGGTGACGCTGTGGGTGTCAAACATGGTCGCCTTATGGTTGGCAAACGTTCCCGAGTGCTCGGAAAAGGACGCGTGCCAGTCGTTCTGTGTCGGCTGCTTGATCGAGGTGCCGTCCCATTGTCGGTCGGTGCTGATGCCGAACAGGACGCCGTGGCCGTCGAGGGCCGATTCGTACGGGAACGGGCCCGCCGCCGTCCCAGTTCCGGGAGTTGCAGCATAAGGGGCCCACCACGAGTTGGTTGGGAACTACCCGTACACACCAGGCGATGTCAGGCCACGTCTTTGGGGGAAACGGGATGATACTACCGGGGTCTGCATACCGGAGGCTTAAGCCCGGCGAAGAACGAGCTCACGGGAGGAGATCCACATGCAACCTGGCCGCCCGCGATGCCCGTGGCAGAGTCGGTAGAGATAGGACCCAAGGTGCTGCGCTTAGTGAAGATACGTTCAAAGGCACCGTCAGCCAAGCCAGCATTACCGCTGGGCAGAGCACCGGCCACGGCGGCCGAAGCAAGCAGGAGAAGGACACGAGAGCCAAACATCCTGGCGAAACCCGTCGGAGGGAGACAAGGTAAGTCGCTTGCAGGGACCTCAGGCGGTGACCCTGACGACCCATCAGCGGAGGCAGCCCTATACATGGACATTTCAGAGTGCTAGCCCCTGAGTCCCTTCATAAGAACCACGGGCTCCGACATGGCTATCGCAAGATTCGCACTCGCCGCTTCGGCCCAATCCTTCGGCCCTAATTCAAGGATGGTGGTAATGCTAGAATGGACCATGCTACCCTAACACTTGGTCCCCGTAAGCTTGAGTGCCATCTCTACAGTCCACATCCACCCGACAGCACCTGTAAGGGACTTTGATAGCTTGACCGATTCAAAGCTTACCCTGCTGAACACCAAGCCCAAGGCCGCGAGATCTGGGCTAAGACGTGAAGGGGCTGAACGCGCGAGATGGCCTCGGCGGATTACCCGGCACGACGCCGGTATAATGGTAGGAGGCCAATGTTTTAGGTTAGTGCAGGGGGAAATTGTAACTCCAATCCCCACACGCAAGGGAAGATGGTGTCGCAGAATCAACAGGGGAACTAGGGACGCCCCAACCTTAACACCTCCGCACGTTACATTGTACACTAGGCAGACATGGAGATGCGCGAGTGATGCCACGAGCCTGCCACGAGGTCATCAAGCGCTCCCCGGAAGGTCCAGATGGTACGAGTTTGTGGGGAAGAAGGCTCAAGACGAGCCTGCACGACCGGCACCCTCCTCTGCTCGTCTATGCCTCGGGGTGAGAGTTCGGCCCAATTACTAACTCCCTTACCTCGCGCTGTGTTGCTACAGGGAAAGGGCCGATTGATGTTGGGTACCACCCAACATATGTGCGGGTATATTAACATTTGCGCGGCCCGATGCTGATCACTCTACGAAGTCATCACAGGGTACATGTAGCGCGTGAAGCCGGATCCAGTTCACCCGGGGCCGCTTTGTCGAGTGCTAGAACCATCGGTTCCCCACGGGTTTACATGCGGCAATTGCGCCTTGCGGCCTTGGGATAATGAGTATGATCCACGACCTCTGTACAAGTGGACTGGGGAGAGACAAGAAACAGTGTGTGATGAGAGAGCACACAAGTCTGACTATTGACCGGATCGCGTAACGCGGGAGCGAGTACGAGAGTCGAGAACCAAATTAGCCACAGGATTTACTCTCACCTTCTGGCCCTGCAGAGATATTGCTCCGATGGTGATCTGCAGGCGAGACAGAGCACGTCATTGCCGAGACCTCGGTGACGTCCTGAAAGGGCTTGGTGAATGTAGGGGAACTCTCCTGATGAATCCCTGTAGCCTTTGCCTACCTAAGGTAATAGAAGTCCGGTGGGAGAAGAACTACACTTGTCGCGGCTTGTCAGAACTATGCGGCGGAGAAGAGCATGGAGGGCGGCTTCCGGTTGCTTTACACTCATGTCAGCCCGAATCTCTACCATGCGGGGTTGTTAAACGCTTCAGTTGCTAAGTGGGTGGGCGAGAAACGGGGAAGCACGCTTGATGTTGGAAGCAGTGGTCGGGTGGCTTAGGCTCAGTTGGAGCCTCTGACTCGTCTGGAACTCTTATGGACATGGGAATCCGGAGTCGCGGCATCACTTAGGTAATTAAGCGGCAGAGATATCTTCAAATTCTTCATCCCCATAAGCATCCCGAGTCCCACAAACATGAGATACGCAACATGGATATCACACTGTGGTACTCTACTTGGCTATTTTGTTACTCTGCCATCTTCATGTGGGCAAGACGTGCAGTCACATAGGTAAAGAGTCTACTCCCACTAGAATTTCCCACCCACTGGGTTACATGCCCTCTTGAGCACGCGGGCGAGTTCAAGCCGGTTGTTTGATTCCTCGTAGCTGCCCTCAGGGTCCTACACCATGTTTCGTCGATAAAGGAAACCGCACTGAACATGGTACACTCGGCATAGTTGGGTCCGATCCCAGTCGATCAGGCCCGTGAGGCTATTATTACTTACCGGACGTACTATCATTGGCCACCATAATCTTGTTCCATGTAGGTCGGCGTGTGTAAAGACGAAGAATGGGGAGAGCCGCTTCTGCCTGTCTTCTCTAGCTTTGACTCCTATTCGGCGCGTTCTTCAGGGTTGTCGAGCTTAATATGTCGAGGCCCATTCGTCAAACTCGGCCTCGACATCTGGGCGGATCGACAAACGGACCAAAGTACCCGGAGAGAGGCGCATCCTAAACGTTGCGCATTTCCTACGGTTTGCCTTCTCCGTCGTGGCCGACACGGCTCAACTGGAGCTACTTAATGAGCGGCTTCCTGAGGCTGCGTATAATTACGCGATGTATGGGCCGCTAGGCCTGCCGTTATAACCTTCTTGAAGGATTCTAGCAGGAAGTTCCTCCAGCTCGACCCTTTCCAGGCCGTTGCCACGGTCTCGCCAGGCACGCGGTATCATAATGTCAGACTCCCAGCACTGCACCGGGCCTGGGCGATAAGGAGGCAAGGTTACGAGTTGAGTACCAGGTATGGTGATCATCGGAAGGCCGCGGTCGAAGGCAAACACCCCTAGACGAACTACGGAATGGATGATTGCAGGCCGTGGAGAACCTTCGGTGGGTGGTGCGCGGTCTAACACGGGGAGGACGTGGAGTCGTGGACTCGTGGACAGGGCCCTATTTTAGGTACCTACCTCCCGAGCATTGACAGTTGTGCAATGCGCGAGATTTTGCTTTACCTTCAAGCTATCAAAGTCTGGCACATGCCAGCTGACAGTCTCAATGTTTCGATTGTGTGCCAGTGGCAGAGCGCCAAAATAAGACGGCCAAGCAGCCGGGAAGGTGCACAGGTTTGGACGGCCAAAACAATTTGCTCAAATGGCCGCAACTGGCTCAACTATCACTTCGGGTGTGGCAAGAACAGCCAACACGAGGCGCATGGTGAGTCGATTTTCTGCTTCCAATTGTTCTCGCCGCCTTCTTTGCCAAGGAACATCAGCGCCGCACTTACATGGCACGACAGAAGCGAAAACTGCGTGGTGACACTCGAGGCATCAGCCATCCATCCAACCGACACCTGCTACCGGGTAAGCTGCTGCAAGCTGCGGCTCACCGGCGCTGCTCGGCACTGCAGGCAGGGCACCGATACCCGGCCTGGTGCAGTGAGCTGATTCCGGAGTCCAGGACCAACCCCCAGGGCAGCACTTAAAACACCGCGCGCCGCTCTGACCACCCGTTCGACTCGTCTCTCTTCCTTCTTTTCCGAAACATCTCAGTCATCCTCACATTCCTCAACCTTCCTGACTTCACTCCAAGAAATCATCATCGAACTCAACATGGACATGGACCACGGCTCAATGGGAACGGCAACCACATCAGCAGCGGCTGCTGCTGCCACAGGCTCCAGCAGCGGCATGAGTGGCATGGGAGGAGGAAGTGGCTGCAAGATCTCTGTTCGTATCCCCACGGCTTCATCATGTCATGGGACGCTAACAACCCACAGATGCTCTGGAACTGGTACACTGTCGACTCGTGCTTCATCGCCTCGTCCTGGAAGGTCACGTCGACAGGCATGTTTGCAGGCTCCTGCATCGGCGTGATCCTCCTTGTCATCTCCCTCGAGATGCTGCGCCGCGCCGTCAAGGAGTACGACCGCTTCCTCATCAACAAGCACATCAAGGCACTGGGCTCGACAAATCCCCGCAAGGGCGCGTCCGATGATGGGAGCCCGGCCCCGAACTGCCCTGCTGTCGTCAGCACGGGGTACCGTCCGTCCATCTTTGAGCAAGCCGTCAGAGCACTGCTGCATATGCTGCAGTTTGCTGTCGCCTACTTTGTCATGCTGTCCGTACCCCTGACTCCGTTGTCGAGCACAGAGATAAGAAAGTGCTGACTTCGTGGCAGGTTGGCCATGTATTACAACGGCTACATTATCATTTGCATCTTCATTGGCGCCTACATCGGCAGCTTCATCTTCCACTGGGAGACCATTGGCGGGTGAGTAGTCCCCCAGGTACACATCACCCCCTTTTCTGACTCTGTCACAGTGGACAACAGACGAGTGCCGCGAAAGAGGCCACAGTGTGCTGCGGTTGAGCCGGGGAGACTTCAAGTTGGGAATTACGGACGACTCTGAGACTCACAATACTGCATCTCGGTTGCACACTTGCGCTTGTCTGGCAAGGGGATTCATTTTGGCTTGCTGGAGAGAGTAATGAGTGGGTAGAGGAAAGACAATCTCCATATCGTGCCTCCATCACCAGTTGTTGAATTGTGACTCTGAGTGTGGTTTCCGATCGTCTGGCCACCTCGTGGTATGGTCTTCGACATTGATAGCGGCTGGTAGGGGTAATATCTCCTGCAGTTCCGGCAGCCTTCCGGCAGCTTCCCGCGCCGCGATGTCACGCCACGGAAAATATCGAGCCGCTTAAGCTTTTGCCATGGATTCAGTCGATGTAACCACACCAGGGGCCAACGAGGCTGAAGGGGGCCACCCAATCTCTACTGGACTCGGTAGCGGGATATGCAGGTGTGAGAGAATGGCAGTTTGGAAATGGTTGGAACGAGAAGCGGTGAGCTCGCTGCTCCTGTTCGACAGGGACAGTCACAGCACGTTATCCTCGATCCTGCTCTTATTGGCCCTCGCAGAGCTCTGCATCCTCATCTCAAAGAGTATTGTGCTGCAGGCATCATCATCCACGTTACCAACGTGGACTGCTTACCGTCTTTGTTGACATGCATCCTGAACTCTGCTCGATCCTACACTACCACCAACTGCTCCCTCGCAGGGTCAACCGGGCGGTTTACCACCCTTCCTCGTGGCCGGGCGCCAACGGGTTTCCTGCAGCCAAAGCTGCTAGATTGACACCAAAACCCGGTGCTCGTCATGGCCGGTCAGCCCGTTCCCGGTCAAAAACCAGTATCTCGCAGCTCGCTTCCATGTTAGCTCCCCAATCCCACGCTCATCCGTGGTGGTGATGGCCGGTACAGTCCGCCGACATGTCGTATCTGCAGGAACCAGGGCCGTCAATCAGCTCACGTCCGTTATCACACAGCCCAGGACGATGGTTGGGCCTCTGAGAGAAAATCTCCGAGTGTGTGCCGGTGTTTACTTTAGTGATAATACATCCCCTCTTCAGTGAGCCGGCAGGTCCAAATATCCCGCCACACCTTCGGCCCGGTATCGCTCTCGGGGTTTGAGGGCATCGAGGACGGCTCGGGTAACTCGCTTAAGTCGCCTCTGCTGCAGTCATCTGCAGGCGGCAGCAGATAGAACTGCACGCCCTGAGTAAGTCGGCATGTCCGCCGACCACTGAAGATGCGCCGATGGATCACGGTCTGGATGGCGATGCTTGCGAGAAATTCCCAATCTCTCACCGGCAGCGGCCGGAAGACGGCCGTGGGGGTCTGGTTTCTTGGTACGACTGGAGGCAAGCCAGGTCGAGGGAGACTCGGTCCGGTGTGCCGCCTTCAGGGGCTGTTTGTTATGGTCCACAGCCCGTGTCATTATGGAGGATGCAGAATGACATGAGCAGGAGTTAGTGCATGTGGAAAGTACTGGTATGTACCGGGACTCGAGAGGGACTTGGAGCATGTCAGGCACCGGGCAGCTTACAGTCGCCATGTTATCTTGATCCTCACATTCTGGTTGACTAAGTCCTACCTGGTGCCCATCATTAGCATTATCCGTGATCCAACCCGACCCAAACCCATACGAGCAAACTGAGCCGTCACCTTCCCAAAAGCACGCCGTTTTCATGCGCGCCGTAACATGAAGCTAATGTTGAGCACTTGACCATGTGAACATCCCAGCATCACGTAACCTGCCATCCTCCATTCCCTGGCCTGATACGAAACCATATTCCAATCTGGACAAAACCTGAACGCTATCCTACCTACCATTGAAGTCCACCCTCCCACTCATTCCCAGTCCTCCTCATCCTCTCCATGCCCCTGATTCCTCCCCTTCCCCTCCTTTACATACAACTCCTCCACCAGGTTCCCCAGCCTGTGCACCTCCGGATCATCCGCAATGCTGGTAGCGCTCGGGAGGAGATCGCTCCGGACCTGGCGCATCATCTGCTCGTCTTCGTCGCTGATGCCGCTCCCGCGGCCGCACCCAGGCACGTTGGCCTCCTGGTCCCCGATGATGGACGCCAGCAGCTGCTGCTCGGCCGAGGGCATCTTGGCGCGGAGCGTCTTGAGGAGGGCCTTGGCGACGAAGAAGCTTTGGCCTTGCTGTTGGATGCCCTTGGCGGCGAGGAATAGGGTCGAGCGGACGGTTGTTAGTGCTGCTGTGTTGTTCTTGGGCTCTTCCATTGTGAGGTTGCCGTTTGTGTTGGTTGAGTTGGTGAGTGCAGGGGCGCGGGCGAGTTGGAGAGATCTGAGTTGCTCGAGGGCCTTGAAGCCTAGAAAGACGAGACAGTAGGCGAGATAGGAAAAGAAGTTGTCGAATCCGTGGCGGAGGTAGTAGAGACGGATGAGCGTTTCCATGTGCCGCACCGAGGCGTCGCGGATCTGAATCAGGCTCTCATCGATGGGGGATCCTGGCGGGGTTGGGAGGCCGTTGTGATCAGCCTCGCAGAGCGGTTGGAGGAGGAAAAGAACGATGCGGCGGTAGCTCATGCTTGGGCACATAAGTTAGCCGTCTCCGAGGGAGAGCAGAGGGGAGAAACAACAACGGAACGTACTGAAGCACCAGTTCCCCGGGAAAGGCGATGCGGCTTGGGGCCAGCGGGTCTGGCAGTGTGTCGTGCCAGTTCCTGAGACGAGCGTACAAAGCCATGGAGGCCTGCTGAATCGTGGCAGGAGTCCAGCCGTGGACCTTGACACCGCCCATCAGGTGCCAGCTGTCGACGAGGAGCGCCACCAATTCCGACTTGGCTCGAAACAGGTATGGAAACTTGGTCGTGTACAGCTTCGGATCCAAGGGATACCGCACCCACGTCTGGCTGTACCAGTCAGGGCTTGTCGAGGGGTCCGGCAATGTGATGGACGGAGCCACCTGGAGAAAGGGTGGCTTGAAATTGCTCAGACAAAAAATGCTGTTTTTCGTTTGTTAGCGCGGCACATCAACGAGGTTGAGAAAAGGAAAGAAAAAGAAGAAGAAAAAGGAAAAAGGAGAAAAGAGAGGAAGAAAGAAGAACAAGGGAAATAACAAGAAGAAGAGGACAAAGCCCTTATCTTGACTGGTGGGGGAACTTCTAGCCTCAAACGTACCCCTGAAACGTGAACAAGGCCCAAGCCGTGAAGGCTCTCGCCTTGCTTTGCGTCGTCTCCTGTGCTTTGCAGACTCGAGGACCGAACAGCCCAATTCGCTGCGCCATCTTGATGCCCTGTTCGGCGTAGTAGAAACCAACAGGGTCCATGCCGTTGAGGTGGTGGATGACATGTAGCAACGAGGACGCTTGGATGGTCGGGAGCCGTACCTTGCTGCTTGTCATCTCCATCTCCCAGAGCCTCTTGGCTTCGGCGAGGAACTGGTATACCAGATTTCGGGGGTTCCAGTACTCGTAGCGTCTTGTCAGGCCGGGGTACGCCAACTGAGGGACAGACAAGCTTAGCGGAGTCGTTGTCACATGTCACACTGGGCAGGAGGGAGGCAGACTTACGCTAGAGATTGCCAGGACAGTGTTTACCAGCAGAGAAGAGCAGCATCCTTGCCGTCCAGCAGGCCAGGCGGGCCCAGCCGCCATGTCTTGCAGGAAATAATCCTTCTGAAAAGAACCGATCCATTGGTAGCTGCTGACGAAGAAGTTGGCAAGCATCTTGCGCATCAAAGCGTCGTCCGACGACACGTTTGTCCACTCGGACGGCCTCACCATGTCGAGCAACGGCTCCACCACTTCGGCGGCGTGGTACGGCTTGGAATAGGGGCTCAGGGCCTCGCAGAAACTGGAGTGACTTTTCAAGACCAGCTCTCCGGCTGCCTTGGTACCATTACCGATCCCGGGCACTCCCCCGTACAACCACGCGTCGAGATAGTGGTTGTCCGGACGGAGTAGGGACGCCGGCATCTCGTTGAGGAAGGGAAAGTCATATCTGTATCGCGTTTCTGGCTTCAGGGCAAGCTGCAGGAGCAGGTCTCCTTCCTTGATGCAGCGTGCAACGGTGTCCAGGTCCGCGCCCGTCCGGATGCGCTTGACGATCTCGTTGGATTCCGCCTCTGGCCTGTCGCGGACATGTTTGAGGACCTGGCAGTAGACGGCCGCCTTGTCTCGGGTCTCGGATAGCTCTCTCTTCAGGGCCTGAAACCGCGTCTCGTTCTCCGAGCTGGTGGTGTAGATGCACGGGATGCTGGCTGCGCGGCAGTAGCTGCAGGCCGGTCTTTCTGCGTTGCACTGGTCGTTTTTGTATCTCACATTAGCATCCGTTTGTCTTTCTCTTCCTCACGTTACACAAGAGTCAACGCTCGGGGTTGCTGTGTTACCTTACCTTTCCCTTCCGCTTTCGGCATGCCTCGCAGGCGGCAACCGAGTGTGTGGATCGTGGGGGAAGCGAGCGTGGAGGGCATCGTCCCGGCGGTGCGGGACGAACTTGAACAATGCGAGGGCCAGCGGCAGGCAGAAGCTGCCGTCCTGAAGCGCCGATGGGGGTTGCGCTCTGTTCTCCCATCGCCATGAATGCCGAAACGAGTTCTTGTTGTTTTCAAGAAAGATTGCACCCGCGAATGGCAGAAAGCACAGATCCTTGGGGACCGTTGATGGCGTTGCTTTTTCCCCCCCAGCTCGCTGACTCGACTGTTTGTTTGCCTGCGCCATGGCCCGTGAGATAGGTACTGGCAAATCAGCATCCCAGGATCCCTCTCCGACTCTGATCAGCGGACGCACAGTTACGGGGGGTTGACGCCACCATACAGATCTGGCCGTTAGCCCAAACGGCTGGGACATTTGCCTGCCGGGTCCCATCTCACCAATCTTGAGCTTTCCCGTGGGCTGGGGGTCAATTTAAGGTTTCCGGATGCGGTCCATCGGGCCACCCACCAGAGGCAGCCAGTTCCCCTCTCTCACGTGCACAAGGACTCTTCATATTGTCTAGGAGATAGAGAGCGTTACAATTAGAGCGAGCCGAGGCTCGATGACCACATTATTATCCACTGTGGCAACTACAGTAGGTACTAACAGAGAAAATCTCCCGAGTGTGGACACCCGTCACCTTTGTTGTTGGCGTGTGTGAGGACTGGAGTCGGGCCAAATTCCGAGTGGGGGAGTCCAATGCTCTCTGACAAATCTGAGCTGCGACAATGGACAATGGAGGGGAGGTGGGCGATCAGTGTGAGCCAACTGATTTTCGGCTTGCCCGACGTTATGCCAACTTGGGATTTAGCGCCCCTCGATGCAATCTGGGGGCTGTCTTGGACGATGAGCGATGTCTTACCTAGACATCCTGGCCCAGCTGTTCTGGTTGGCCGCCACACACCCAACACCTGACCGTCGGTGTGAGGGGCGGTTGGAGGACAGCGAGATCATGAAGCCGAGTCGAAATAGACTTCAACCCTGGTTTGTTTATTAGCTCAGAACATTAAGCTTATTCCTTGGTTTATAAAAGAGAAAGAGAAAGAGAAAGAAGAAGAGAGAGTAAAGAGGAAAGGAATATAATGAAGAAGAGGAAAAGATCCTTTTAAAAGAGAAAAAAAGAGTGAGAAAGAGAAAAGAGATAACTTAACCTAACAAAGAAGAGAAGAGAGAAGACAAGAAAAAGAAGATTAAAAGGGAAAAAGCTAAAGAGGAAGAGAATGGCTATGCTGTCTTATTACATCAGGTTGTAATATGCTAGTCGGATTATTAAGCTCAGGGGGGTGCTACAATATAGTAGCATCAACATTGCTCGAGATATGCTGCATATCTCGATGATGTAGAGCTTATATCAGAATGAACATGATGTTGTCAAGGCTCGCGATCTGGGCCTCGATAACACGGCCAATGATCCCGTCAGCCCTTGGCACAAGACTGGCCATCGTCGACATGTAGCTGTGTGCAATTGGAAGATCCAGATTCCACCTGACGTGAAACCTTCAGGGCGCTCGGGTTCCTCAAAACGGATAGAGTCAGACAGGAGGTTCTGACCTCAACTGGAACAGGAGTCGGGAACCTGGCACGCATTTTCCAGGGGATCTTGAGACTACAGGAACAGGAAGGTATGGGTGGTCGCCTCACCCTAAGCACGACTCGAATTACTGGTAGGAACCTTCCGAGTCCTCAAAGATGCCCGATTTACAATGACAACTGAATCATTAATTAGGTTCGACTTAGGGTCTATTTCACCTCGGCATACACCTTCAAGGCATCATGTAACTGCCCAAAAATACCATCATGCCACCCCCTAATCTCCTCCCACTCACTCTGAGGCAGAGTGACACTCATCATGCGCAGCCACGCACCAACAATCATATCCGCATAGCTCGCCCTCGTCCCAAGCAGAAACGGCCCGCTCGTGTCCCGCCGGAGCAGTCTCGCCAGACCGCCGAGCGTCTCCTGGAACGACTCCTTCACCTTCTCCCTTGCCTCGCCAACCAGCGCAAAGTCCTCCCAGCGCGTGAGACCATAGGGCGCGGCGCGGCGGACGAATTCCGCCTTGCTGGCCTCCTCCGAGGCCGGGTCGAACGGAAGCCCGTGGGTGGCGAGCTGGACGTGGGCGGTGAAAGCCGCGTCGACGGTGACGTTGAACCGGGCATACTCGGGATACTCGCTCTCGCGGACGTCGGATAGTGGGACGAGGATGTTTGGGACCGAGAAGTCGTAGTCGAGCGTCTGCGGCGGGAAGAGGTCGCCCGCGCCCGAATCCGGGTACGTCCTTTGCAGGTAGGCGGCGATGTCGAACGAGTCGCCGACCAGGGCGCCCGTGGACGGGTCCTCAATGACGGGGAGGGTGTAGAAGTCGGTGCCGTCCGCGAATTTGCGGACGGGAGGGACGTTGAGGCGCTTGCGGACTTGGGCGATGTCGGGGAGTGGGACCCAGGTCGTCTTGTATGGAAGCCCTTTGAAGTTGAGGGCCAGTCGGGCTTTCCACGGGTTTGGCGAGCAGCAGGTCTTCTCGATAGGAGGCCGCATGAGGATGTCGTAGAAGACAATGGGGTTGGACGTCGACATGGTGCTGATCGAGTGGGGGGAAACTGTTGGGGAAATGTTGATGAATTTGGAAGCTTCCAGGTTTGGAGACCAGGCCGTCTTTGAAGGCTATTGGAGAATGGCTTGAAGTTTGTTGATTGAGATCAATGTGCACAGATCGCCTTATTTATTGTCTTCACCAATCTGTTGAAGTTGAAGTTGACCGCGAAATGGTGGATCAGATGATTCATCATGATTCATCCCAGATCTAGGCCTGTCTCCACGCGTCTCCGCAGAGTCGGCATCTTCGGCCAATGTTACTTTTTCTCTTGGCAAGCGAGAATTTGCCAAGTCCAAGAGGAAGGAAGAGACAACCTCTTGTCGTTCGTCCAACTATTCGGAGAGCTTGTAGCCCTTGCCGTTTTGTACTTTTGTCCGCAAAGGATACGTCTGACGACTGCCTTCACTGCCTTTAACCAATAGCGTACCCTAGTTTACTTTGTCTCTTTTGCCCGGGATGGGATCATGGCATCGTTCTGTAGGCCCCTGAAAATACCGGACTGGTAGGCGCTCCTGTCATCGACATTGCTATGCTCTTTACTATCTAGGACTGATTATGAGTAGAAACTGAGTTGCCGTAGTACATAACTCTAGTTCCTCCGTTGGTGGCCGTTGGGGGCCGTCCTGGGGACGCGGGTGTGCCTCTCCAGGCTGTAAGACTGTGACTGGAGTGCTCCCGAAGTTGCGAGAGGGTAGTCAGCTTGAGAACAACCAGCGGCATCTCCCGGCCCCTAACAACCTTGACTTTCACACTGAACGGATAATAGTAACGATCTGCATTACTATACGGTGAAAATCCTATGCTGTTTATCTGGGCTGACGACGCTAATGCTTCCCTCGTGGGACTTGAGTGATTTCACGAGGGGCTGGGGTTAGCGCTGAGTAAGAACCGAGATACCTGATATGATGAAACCTGGCCCCCAAAAGGAGTTACGTAGGTAGAGTTCTCCTCTTACATCAGCGTTACCCCTCTCTATCAACTGTCTACCTCACAGTATCGACTTGTACTGGTCTTGCTAGGAGCAGCCGAGATAGTTGCTCGATTCCCATGTCCTGACGCAGCAGTCTCTTGGACACTGAATATTCACCATCACCACCTAAGACACTTCACCTTTCGGCACCTCCCGGAGACCCTGAAACAACCGCGATGCTGTCCCACGCACCCCAGAAGCTGCAGCTGGACGTCAGCGCATTCCCGAAGCTGGACCGCGCACAGGTCGGCCACCTCAGGCACTTCCACAACCTCGCGACGCAGGTCGATGGCGAGTGGCGGCACATGGGCTCGCTGGAGCCCGCCCAGGAGTTTCTCGACGGCTACCGTTACCAGCTCGCGACCATGGCCTACGCCGCGGGCGCCGCGCACTACCACCGGCTGCCGGCAATGCGTAGCCTGTTCCGCTCCCTGCTGGACTCACTGATCCACAAGATGCTGCGCCGCGAGGTCTGGGGCTACTGGTGGCAGACCAGCCACAGCGGCAACAAGACGGACCCGGACCGCACCGAGCTGCGCAGGCCCTGGAGCGACCCCATCGTCCGCGAGAACATCATGTACAGCGGCCACCTGCTGCTCATGACCTCGCTGTACGCCATGTTGTTTGACGACGACAAGTACGAGCAGCCGGGCGCCCTGACCTTCAGATGGGACCCCCTGCTCTGGGGGCTCGGCGAGGAGGTGCATCGGTACGACAACCGCAGCGTGCAGGCGGCTATCCTGGCCGAGATGGAGCGCAACGGGTGGGTGGGCGTGTGCTGTGAGCCCAACGCCGTTTTTGTTGTGTGCAACCAGTTTCCGGTAAGAACATCTAGACCCGGACGCCTCCCCCTGAGGAAAGATTGGTTCTTTTTTGCGAGAGGTTGCTTGTGGACTGACCGCTGGAAAGATCATTGCGATGAGATACAACGACGTCCGGCACGGGACTACCGTTGCCGAGCAAGCTCTCATCCGGTACAAAGCCGCCTGGGAGAAGAAGGGGATGGTGGGCCCCGATGGTCTGTACCCCTACTTTTGGCTGATGAAGCAGGACAGAATCGTGCCTGCGCACGGCGTTGGGCTCACGGCTTGGGCCAACGCCTTCATGCACTCGTGGAACTCAGACTTCGTCCAGAGTCTCTTCCCTCAGCAGTCGCTGGGCTTCATCACCGAGGTCGACGGCCAGGTCCGTCTCCAGGGGCCGGCCGTGGCCGCAGCGTTCCGCTCTCTTGTCTCCGGGGAGAAGGCCGATCCGCACGCAGCCGCGACCCTCGCCCGCGCGAGAGAAGCCGCCAAGTCGGTGCCCCCGCGGGCCTTTCCCTACAGCCAACCCAGCATAGGCTACGTCGTCCAATGGCTCTCCGAGCTGGGCAAGACGGCCGAACTCGAGGGGCTTCTTGCTTACGCCGACGCCGGATTAGGACCCTGCTGGGAAGAAGGCGGGCTCTTCTACCCGCGCAACGACACGCTGGCTGACGCCGACGGCGAGTACACGCACATGGACCCCTATTCCGGCAATGCCGCCATCGGATACGCGCGGCTGAACGTGCCCGGCGGCCAGAAGATCATGTGGGAACGACCGTGGACGGCCAGGGACGTCGCCGCGCGGCCTTGGGTGAACGGTATTGAGCTAGGCCAGAGCATTGACTGTCTGCGCGGCATCTGGGTAGGGGAGAAGGGTGTTCTTGTCACTACGCTGCGGACCTGGGACGGGCGGGAGGTGGAGGCGTACCCAACTGCCCGGAACCTGCCTGCGGGAGGCTGGGCTGTTTATGTCAACGGCGATCTGGTGAAGTGCGAAGAGATTGCGAGCGCTGGCAGCATGACGGTTCCGGTCAAGATTGGGGGTGAGGAGGTTGACATCGTCTTCCAGAAGCTTTAGCGTGCGCTCCCTGGGCGGCTACTCCGTGTTTGGCTCAGAACCTCTGGTCTCATAATCTCTCGCCTTTGGTGGGCGTCGGGACCGTCTGGCGGACGGTGCGGAGGGTTGTCCCGCTTGCTGCGGGAGGGTGGCTTGAGGGTGGTCAGAACTGGCGCCAACAGCTTTGTCTCAAACTAGCCGGGCAACAGCAAACATTGCGGCGCCACACCGGTGAAGATCCTTCGCATTGGGACAAGTTGGCACACGTGTAGGTCCTCCTTCAGCTCCCCCGCAACGCCACACTTGTGACGGTGTGAAAGAGCTGAATGCCATTTGTTCACGCAGCTGCGCAAGGCGCAAACAGGTAGGGCACATAAGTCTACCAGCCGACTTACACTGTGTTCAATGCAGTCTGCGCGGCTGGATCACAGGATGAGAGGCCATCGAGCGGTCGAGAGTGGGAAGCAGATGATTATGGTGGTTGCGGTCAGCGCTGGGGATAGTTAGGGATAAAGACAAAGCCCCCCGAGTTGTGAAGGTTGAGGCCAACTTGGGGGTTCCGTGTCTCTCACCAGTGCTGCTCTTGTCCCGTCCAGTCTGCAACACCAACACACGCCCCGATGGGTCTGCTTTCTGTCCTGTATCAAAACAGGTGGCCGTTGGCCCTGGCTGGCCTGCTGGCATACCTCGTCTACAAGATCCGGGTCTACTACCGGCTCCGTGACTTCAAGGGGCCGCCTGGCTCAGGATGGTTGGAGTTCGGGCACTCGTCGGCCATCCTCAGCGACAAGTTGCACATCCACTACAAGGATGTCTGCGACAAGTATGGTAGGGCACTCCTGTCCTCGCTGCCCTCCTTTGGGCATACGAGCTAAACCGCCTTCCCAGGCGTCATTGCCCGCATCGGCCCAAACGACCTCATCACCTGCTCCCGAGAAGTCATCACCCACATGAGCGCTGTGCGCTCCTCTTACACACGGTCGTCCTGGTTTGCCATGGCATTCCGGACCCAGCCAGGCAAAGACAACCTCTTCACGGAGAAAAACGAGGCGGTCCATATGCGAAGGCGCAACCAAATGGCCCCGGGGGTAGGTCATTCCACTTTACAATATCACCGTTGTTCGGGTTCATGTTGCTCACCCATCTCCCTGAGGATAGTACTCTGGAAAGGAGAACTTGGAGCTCGAAGGCACCGTTGACAAGTACATCGAGAAGCTGCTGCACCTGATCCGATCCAAATACCTGTCCACCCCTGAGTCGGCCGTGTCCTTCGACCTCGGCGCCAAGCTCCAGTACCTCGCCCTCGACGTCATCAACGGCGTCGGCCTGGGCAAGTCTCTTGGCAACCTCGACGAGGACACAGACAAGTACGACTACATCAAGTCCCTCGACGCAGGCATCAAGTTCGGCGTCGTCTTCTGCGCCCTGGGGCTCCTCCCCATCATGCAGATCCCCTGGATCGCCCGCCTGTTTGGCCCGTCCGAGGACGACGGCATGGGCTTCGGGCGGGTGATGCGGCATGCCCGGACGCGGATCGAGGCACGGTTCCGGCAGCAGGACGCCGCCGAGAGCATGAAGCGCTCCGACATGCTGGCGTCCTTTGCGCGGCATGGTCTCGGCTCCGAGGAGATCATCGGCGAGTCGCTGCTGCAGCTCATCGCCGGGTCTGACACGACGGCGACGGCCATTCGGTGCATCATGCTGTACCTGCTCACTCATCCGCGAGTGTACGCCAAACTCCAGGCTGCCATCGACGAGGCTGTTGCCGAGGGAAGGGCGCCGCCTGCCCCGGCCATCATCTCGGAGGCCGAGGCCAGGAACATCCCCTATCTCCAGGCGTGCATCAAGGAAGGGATGCGGGTGCACCCGCCCACGGCCGGACCGTTCCCTAAGAGGGTGCCCAAAGGCGGGGACACCATCATGGTGGATGGCAAGCCCGTGTTCCTGCCGGGCGGGACCAACGTCAACTTCTCTGCGTACGCCGTAATGATGGACAAGCGCGTCTTTGGCGAGGACGCAGACGATTTCCGCCCTGAGCGGTGGCTGGTCGAAAAGGATGAGGAGAAGCTGACGGTCATGAACAGGACGCATGATCTCAACTTTGGATATGGTCGGTATCAGTGTCTGGGTAGGCCTATTGCGCTGATGGAGATCAACAAGGCTGTTTTTGAGGTATGTGAAACCGGTCTGTCAGGGGAGTTTGGGCATCTGAGAACTGACCATGGTCTACCTAGTTGATGCGCAACTTTGACTGGTGTCTGGCGAGGCCGGAGCAGCCGTGGAAGCAGGAGAACTTGCTGGGACTCTTCTTCCAGCGGGATATGCTTGTGCTCGCCACTGAGCGGGAGGTCAAGAGTTGAGAAGCAAGCTCAGGTTCGGTTGGCATGTCATTGATGAGACAGGGTCATGTTTGAGTCAGGTTGTGATGTTAATGATGAGGATGAGTGATGAGTGATGAGTGATGAAGAATGCTGGGCAGGGTTTAGGTTTGGTAACGTGGGCACGGCTCATTCATGTTACTGGTCAATTTGGGCTGAAGCCTGAGGAGCACTTCTTCGCATCAAGTCTGTATTGCTTCAGGTTCAAGGACTTCATCACATTTCTGCCCGCGTTCCAGACCCAGCCCCCTTTTCTCACGGCAGGCAAGTCAACAAGCTCTGCAGCTTCTTCTGCACGACAGCCTGCTTGTCGGCCGACGCCGTGGTCTTGTCGTTGGCATCTCCCACGCTGACCGAGATGTAACAGCCACTGGTGCCGACCACTGAGGTCTCGGTCGGCAGACGCGTCGAGCCGCACAGCTCCATGTCCGCGTCCGAGAACAGGCCGATGTTGATGCGGCTGAGCACCCACTTGAACGCGCTCGCCTGGGTGCACTGGCCCTCAACCTTGGGGAAGTTGACGTTCAGAAAGACGTCGTCGGGCAGGTAGGGTTTGCCGCTGGCGACGATGGCGTTGGTGAGGGTGGTGGCCAGCTGCGCGTAGACCTTGCTGCGCTGCGCCTCGGTCGCGTTCCACGCCAGGTTGCCGTCGGAGGCGCCGGAGAAGGCGATGGAGGGGATTCCGGCGTCCTTTGCCGCGTAGACGGCAGCACCGACGGTCCCGGAGAAGGGGACGGCGAGGTAGAGGTTGCTGCCGACGTTGGGGCCAGTCACGGCCAGCTCAGGGGCTTGGCCGTTCCAGAAGGGCGGCGCGATGGTGTCGATGCCGTACCGGATCGATGTCACGGGGTACGAGTTGACCCAGTTGAGACGCGGCGAGGTGGCGTTGCGCCCGATGGGGCCGCTGTTGGCAGGGCAGCTGTTGTACTCGCATGCCGATGTCCTGGCGCTGGGCTCAACGTCGAGGGAGCCTAAGAGGGGGTTAACATTGCCATTTCAGGGGCAAGCGTTTAAGTTCCTTGGGACTTACTTGACCCCGATTTGTTCTCCGCAGGGGCAGAGAGTACCACGTCGTGGCCCGCGGCAACTAGGGCGTTGTGGAACGACCGGACATACTGCTCGGCCCAACCGTCGTCGTTGGACTGGATGATGCGGATGCCGTGGGCGCCGAGCGCCGGAAGGAGGGCGAGAAGAGCCTCAACACGCATCGTAATTCAACCCGATGTTCTGTTATGTCCTGACTCGCAGCGAGCAAAGGACATCTCCTGGCTGACTGCTAGGACTGTCGTCCATCTTATACATCGCGATGTGTGTTACGCGGAGTTGACGGGAGTGATCATGTCGCGGCCAATCACTTTCCGCTGCGGCCATGTGCCCCTGGCATCTGTAACCCGTTGCCGTGGCCGAGAGCAACCTTCCGGTTCTGATTCGACCGAGCCAGCCACGTGCCCCGGTACTGTGAGAGATGAGGTTAAAGCAGGTCGTTCAGGGGTACCCGCTCTGAGCCGCTCAAAACCCGCTGCCCTGTCGCATTCGTTGCACTCGGTGGCGAAAAAGGAGCAAGGGCCGAGGGTCGTAGCATTTTACAAGCACGTTTCCTTACTGCTTGCGTATGGCAGGAGTAGACCCCAGAGGTCAAGGCCATCTTCTACGTTGGCTGCACAGTCGGAAACAGGATTGTAGCGTTTGGCGATCACAAGGCAAAAATGGAGCGCCCTCAACTTTGTGCCTCGGTTCCCCTCACTGGCCAGGGGTCAAGGGAGGGAGAGAAAGTCAGATCGCCGCGCATGCTTCGGTGATGCTCGGAACGGAGATATCAGACTTCAACAGTGCTGCTTTCCCAGGATTAGGACTGGACTGTCCCGCATTGGACAGTTAGGGACATCAATGCACACAGTTATAACCTTGTTACAGCGTATAATAACTGTGGACAACCTAAGAGGCAAGTCTTAGCTGTCTGGCATAACTGGGAGGATCGCAGCAGGTACCTTATGGAGGCCAGGAGCCTAGGTAGTTTACATGGCAGATTGGTGGACAGGAAGGCGCAGTCGGCGTTGGAATACACCATGTTGTAACAACACGGGTCCTGGGCTGGTGCAATCTGTGTTTTTTCTCAAGCACAACATTTGAACGTATTCTCTGCAAACATGGGTAGAAGAAATCCAGCGCAGGGAATTACTGGTCTCGGAGAAAATGCACTGCTCAATAATGGGAGCATAAGGAGCTCGATCTAAGAAGAATTAAGCGATCAGTGAGTCGAGTCGGGAGGAACTGATACTGGAGTGTCACTCATTCATGCTCATAACCGAGTGCACCGTGAAGTAAATCTTGAACCCACAACAATCGGACATCTGACAGGTAAGCCCAATGCCGTTGCCAAACATGCAGACGTGGCTAACTCTGCAACTGTTATAAAGCTTGCTGATGTTACTTGACTCAGTGTATGCTAGTCTGTGCTCAAAGTGAGTCGTCAAAGTGCCGTGCTTTGCATCTTCTCGAGAATTTCACAACGAAACTTCCAGAAGGACAAGCAAACAACGGCTCGGCAATAGGAGTACTTTATTCTAGCTTAGCATGCGTAGAAGCGCAGAGCCTCCAGCATACTGGACACGTGTTTTCAGCATCGCAATAAACAAGATATTAAGGAAGTGATGAACTGGGCAAATGGGAGCATGGTTGGTGTTCGGCAATTAGCCTGTACCAGCCGTATGCCCAAGACCTGGGTTTCGGGAATTGCCATATCACAATAGCCGGATGGGTGACCAAACGTCACAGATGCCGACGGCAGGTTTCTTAAATATGAGGACTTGCCATCATGGTGCTCAACTCGACATTGTTGTTGACTCAGATAGCCCCCTGAACTTACCCCTGAGTAAACAACACGAACACCTCCCGTCCGACATCAACACCTCACTACCTGCTACCGAGCAATTATTGGGAGAACAAGCCCACCATGAAAACCCTCACCCCTCTAAAACTCCTCCTCACTCTCCCCCTCTTCCCATTCTGCACCCACGCCGGCATAAACTGGGACGTCTTTGAGTATGGCGTGGTCCCGACCTTCCACTGGTCACGCCCCTTTCCCGACGACGGCAGCGACCCAATGGGCTTCCACGTCAACTGCAAGCACTCGGCCACGTTCCACGCAAAGATGTACAAGCTCAAAGACCTTTCCGAACAACCCCCTTTGGGCCTCGCCCCCTGGCAGCCTGCCATCGAGGGTTTTTTGAGTCAGCGGGAGTACCCCGGCAGTTGGGACGGGGTGGATCATAAGGGGCTGGATAGGGAGGTGGTGGTTATGGAGTGGGTGGATGTTCCCGGGCCGGTGAGGGAGTGGATTGAGGAGCAGCAGAGGGATGGGAGGGTGACGAATGAAAAGAGGTGGCTTTTTGGGGTGTTTGAGAAGCCGAGGGGGGAGGGGGAGAAGGTTTATGGGACGGTGCCACCTAAGCCCCTTTCGACGGCACAGGCGCAGGGTGTGGATGGGTCTGAGTCGGCGGACAAGGGGGAGGGGGAACAGAAGCAGGAGGAGAAGGTGGCTGAAGTGAAAGATGAGGACAAGATTGTCGTGTTTCCGGCGGGGTCTATCTACGAGATTCTGCCGCTTTGGGTGTCGAAGGGGAGCCGTTGTGAGCGTAAGGACACCCTATTTCCCTGAAAGAATTGTAGCTGACAACCCCAGGCGAGCTCAACAACCTGGCCAAGTACAAGCCGCAGGCCATCGACCACGCGGTGTTGGCCTGGCCCGTCGACCACACCAAGCCGGACCGCGACCACGGCAAGCGCGACATGACGTTCACGATCGAGGCTATGGCCGTGACCGAGACGGAGGACGGCAAGCGGGCGCGGCTGATGTGGGAGAAGATGCACCGCACCATCAAGCGGAACGAGCGCAAGCAGCAGCGGGAGGAGCGGCAGAAGGCCAAGAGGGCGATGGAGGAGGGGCGGGTGAGGGATGAGTTGTAGATGTGTACACCTAGATCCTAAGGACTATATCCATTGAAATTTGGAAGAAGCGACGCTGTCTATCCCGTCTATCCAAAACCCCGTTTTAAGTCTATCTCATTATGACGATGGTGTCTTGTTCTGTGGCGAGGGCTTCTGTTCCCCTGCTGCCTCCCTCCGCATCCGTTCCTCCACCGTCAACTCACTCTCGGCCTTACCGAGCCTGATAGACGCAAACAGCACGAGCACCACTGCCGAGCAGGCGGTAGCAAACCAAAAGGCAATCTTGTGCCCCTGAGTACCTCCCCTTGCCTCGTCCTCGGACACAACCAAGTCAGCCAAACCCAAAAAGAAGCTGATGCCGACAAACAGCAGGCTACTAATCAGCGCGCCGGCGATGCCCTGCCTCTCGCGGGCGACATTAGTCGTGATGAAGACGTTGCTGACGATGAAGGTGATGTCGACGCCGATGGTGGAGCCGAGCATGGCGGGGAAGATGAAGGCCCAGTAGTTTGCGTCGATGGGCGCAAAGGCGAAGAGCAGGCAGGTGGTCAGGTAGCCGCAGGCCGAGATGATGAGCAGCAGGCGGCCGGGGAGCAAGTGCAGCGTGAAGCCGCCGACGGTGGCCAGGAAGATGCCGCCGGCGGCCATCGGGGTGAACCAGACGGCTGTTTTGAGGGCGGAGGCGCCCATGTAGTCGCCGATGCTGGGAGGTGTCAGTTGTCTGCTCGAACGTGTTGAGAGGGAGGGACTTACTGGAAGCTGGCGTAGAACAAAAAGATGCCAAACACGCCGTAGGCAAAGAACAGGGCCACCGACAGGCGGACCATGTACTTTGGCTTGAACAGGTCAAACGGCAGCAGCGGCTGCTCGGCCACCCAGCCCTCGACATAAACCGCCGCGGCCAGAAACAGCACGCCCAACGCAAACGTGACAATGATGTACGGCGTCCGCCAGCCGTCCGGGGCGTGGGCGCCGTCGGTGATGGCAAACGTCGTCAGGATGAGGCCTGGCACGACGGTAACGGTCCCCCAGTAGTCCATCTTAACATGGGCGTTCTCGGCGCGCGTCTGGACCATGTCCCGCGGAATAGTCAAGAACGACGACACGCAAACGACAAAGGTGACGATGGACCCCAGCCAAAAGTACCACCTCCACGACAGGTACTGCGTCGTCAAGCCGCCCGTGATGATACCCAGATAAAACCCAATCGGAGCAAAGGCGCTCCACAGGCTAAAGACGAGGTTCTTCCGCGGGCCGGGGCGGTACGTCTTGCCGAGCAGCATGATGCTCGTCGGGAGGAAGGCGGCCGGGCCCAAGCCGCCGAGGGCGCGGGCGGCGATGAGCATCTGGTAGTTGACGCTGAAGCCCGAGATGAGGGACCAGATGGAGAACCAGACGAGCCCGGCGTTGAAGACGATGTAGGCGCCGTAGATGTCGGCGAGGCGGCCGATGGGGAGCAGGAAGGAGCCCGTGACGAGGGAGAAGACGCTCGCGGGCCATGTCTGCGAGGCTTTGGGGATCTCGAGGGCGTGGGAGACGTTGGGGAGGATGATGTTGAAGCCCGAGATGAAGAATTCCTGGGTCGTCAGTTTCCCCCTTTCTCATTTTAATATTGCAGGGTGGTGTGTGGACCGGAGGCAACTTACCGACATAAACATAGAGACGAGTAGTGAACTGCAAAACAAGACCTCGATTACCGTATTGGGAAACACGGCGGGCCGCTGGCGGCCGAGCAGTTCCAGGTCAACCGCGTCATTGTCGTCGGACCCTGAGGCGTTCGGGCTGTTGTCCGCGCTGTTATGATTCTTCTCGAGGTCCTTTAGGTTTTTGCCCGTCATGGTGGTGGTACAGAAGGGATGGAAGGGAGGACGACGGCCCGGAATCTATCCATAATCGGATTGTTGAAACGAGACTATAGGTGCATGTATGACGGAAAGCATGCATTTTTATGTGGATGAAGTGAGGTTGGCGGTGGATGCACGCCATTAGTCACAGTTTTCTCTTTCGAAGTCGATGGAGGCGCCAAACTGCACCAGTTGAGGTTTTGGTGCCAGTTTCGGTCTAGCGTGCATCATGGCGGCCCCACATTACGCGACCCCGTCTTGTCTTTGACGCCAGAAGAGGAACCATTTCGGCGCAAAGTCTCCATAACCACAGGGCAGTGGCGTTGCTCTCGAGGCAAACGTTTCGAAACACACGCACTCGCCGTCCCGGGCCCAGAACAAAGTCGTATCTCATGGATGACTTCTGCACGTTAGACCAGTGTAAACTCAAAAATCGAGATTAATCAGCTAAACGCCAAGCGACGAGGCCAAGGCTAATGCCAAGCCGGCGCCGAATTTTGGTACCGTTTCTGGCTTAGCGCTTCCCGGGGCAAGTGGGTCTCCGGGCCTGTCTTTGCCGAGAAAACGTCACTTTCCCGAATTTCGATTCTCGGCCTCGATTCTGAACCCGATCCACCAACACCACCGACATCCGATGATGTCCATGAAATCGCCGGCAGAGCATCCGCCATCATCTCTATGCCCGGGCTCAACGGCGCACCGGTAGCAGCACAGTCCAAGGCCTGCCACAACTGCCGCCGTCGCCGACTCCGCTGCGACCGATCCCTTCCGTTCTGCCGCAAATGCCGGCTCCGGGGCGAAGACTGTCTCGGCTACGGCACCGTCCTGCGCTGGGCCAATGCCCCGGCTGTGCGCGGGAACCTGGTCGGGCAGCTGGGTGTTGTGAAGAGCACCGAAGTCAAACGAGAAGGCCCTCTAGATGAACATTCGTTCTCCATCCCGTCATCTCTTCTCGATCCCCTCCTGAATCATCTCAACCAGAGGGCTAGGCACTATGTCCATCACTGTAAGCTTCTCAACTCCATGTACGCAACCCAGTTGATACTGACTGCTGCAGTTGGCACGGCCGTATGCCAGGACCTGGTTTCGATCGACCAGCCCGGCCACAACCCCTTCCGCATCCTCGTCCCCCTGACGAGCCAGTTCGACTTTCTCGACGCCGTCGTCGTGGCCACGGGCGCCATGCACCTGTCCGCCCTGCACGGCTACTGCACAAAAGAAGGCCAGCCCGCCGGACGGGAGCTGATCGACGCCCTGGTCGCCAAGGACAAGGCCATCCGCCTCCTCCGCGCCGCCGTCGACAGCATCACGCCCGCCAACCGCGCCATGGTGCTCGCCGCCACCGTCTTCCTCGTCAACCTCGACCTGATCGACTCGGGCAAGGGCGGCTGGCAGGCCCACATGGAGGCCGCCAGCACCCTCATGTCGTCCCTGCTGCACGATCCGGCGCACCGCCTGGACGAGTCGCTGATGGCCTGCGTCGACGCCATCGCCGCCGACTGCCTCACCTACCGCGTCCTGGGGTCCGCCATCAGCGGCGTGGCGCTCACCCCGTGGACCGAGGACGAAGCGGTCGAGTTCTTGGCCGTTCTTAAGCGCGCCGAGGCATACAGCTACCACTGCTGTCCGCCCGAGATTCTCCAAATTCTCCTGTCCGCGAGCAGCTTGTGCAACGCCGCCGCACCGGGACACACCAAAATCAAAGCCGCCCTCACCCTGTTCCACCAAGCCAGGTCCTTCGACGTCGTCAGCTGGGTCTACGACATCCACGGCCTATCCGCCCATGACGATCTCCCCACACGCGTCAGCATCGCCCTCGCCCATCGCGCCACCGCCTGCTTGTACGTGCTGCTCGCCGTCCCGGAAGCCGCTCCAGCCCCGTCTGTAGTGGAAATGCTCGTGCACGAGGTCCTCGGCCACCTGGCCGCCGTGCCGGTTGAGCACATCCTGCTCAAGGGCACCATCTGGCCTACTTTTGTCGTCGGCGCCCAGACCGACGACCCGGCCCAGCGCGAGTGGTGCGTTGAGCGGTTGCAGGCTGTGTGGACGCGGAATCCGTGGATTTGCCCGTGGGGGTATATCCGGACTGCTGTGGAGAGGATGCGGGATCTCTGGGAGGCGAGGGATCGGGATGTGGCGGGGGGTGTAAGGAGGAATTGGTTGTTGGAGTTGAAGAGTATGCGGGAGAAGTGTCTGATTGTGTGAGAGGGGGATATCCAATGTCGTGCGCCGCACTCGCCAGCGCGGGTTTGAGCCTCAGACACTGGCTTCAACAACGCTCAGCAATCTTCACCGATTTCACTTCACAACTTTCCCTTTTTCTGTGAGTTGGGATTGTTGCAGGAGCCTCAAGACGAGGTGTGATCTTTCCCAGCCCAGTCATTGCCCTCACATGAGAGAACAGAACGAAAGCCTCACTCTCCCTGAGGCTGATAGGTTGACAATTCCAGTCCAAAAGTGTGGCTTCCCCGCATGACTGTCACCCTCCCGGGCCTGACTCCAACTGCTCAACCCTCGAGAACTCGGAAGAGCCGAACGGCCGCCAGCTTGCCGTCGTGCCGTCACCTGCCCTCCTTCCTCCCGCCCCGCTGACTCTCAACCAGCCATTGGCCTGAAGCAGCCAGTGAGATGGCACCTGGCTGGTTGATGTCGCTGCAGCTGCCCACAACTTCTGCATCCTTCCGGCCTTCTGTGCACTTCTCTGCATTCTGCATCTGCTTCTTGGTTGCAACAGACTTTTTTCTCCGGACGAACCATGCCATGCCTCGAGTCCTGCACCTTTGGTGGCATTCTGCAGCCCTGCTCCTGTCGAGAGCGCGCACATGCAGCCAAGAATCCAGTGGTCAATCACGCTTGACACTTCTCACCTGCGAAGCCTGCATCGACGGTCGCCGTGCCATCATCCATCTCCCAAAAGCGCAGAAGAGAAAATGTATGTATGCATTCACGCGATGACGAGGTCCTAAAGACTTCCCTTTAGGAGCTCAGTGAGTCCATGTTGGAGAATCCGCCTTTCCCCTTCTTGCCCCCTTCAGGCTCCCACAGGTCCCGGTGACAGACCATCTGCTCCCCCTCACTGTTCAAGACAGTCCCATGACAGCCGCCACGCGAGCCCGTCAAGCCAGTCCGGCCCAGCCCACCAGCCCAACCGCGCCTGATGTACATCCCGCCAGCCCGTCCGTTCCCGGGTACTGATTCCCCGGCCGATGCCACCACTGTCACCACCCTTATGGGTCCCGAGCCATCACCCCCTGATACTCGCACGCGAACCCCTGATGGCACCTCCAGAACGCCAGCTCAGGCTGCACCCCTCCACGTACACATGTGCAGTCGATGGTATGGAAACGCGACACATCAACACAAACTCAGACCCAAAACAACATAAACACAACAATCGGCATCATCGTCGGCGTGCTTCTCGCCGTCTTTCTGGGCGCATCCTTCTATTTCATCCACCGCTACCACCGGTCCATCCGCATCCACCGCCGGCGACAGTCCACTGGCAAGGCGAGTTCCCACTCGAAGGGCTCGAGGGGGTCGAGGCAAGGGTCGCAGAGCAGTGGTGGTGCGGCTGCTTCAGTGGAGGGTGCGGCAGCTCCTGGGGCCGCCGCTGCGTCGGGTTGAGATGCCATGGCGTCCAAGCTTGGTTCTGCTTTGAAGGGTTCGAGTTCTACTTAACAGGTACGTTCATGTCAGAAAAGGGGTAAGAACTCAGGCGTCGGTGGCAATGACTGGGATGGAGACAGTGTCTGGCGTGTGCATTGCAAATATGAACAAAGCCTCGTTCACTCCCTGCGTGTTTAGGAGAAAAGAGCAGACCCCTTTTTACCCTCCCCGGAGCCAAATCCACCAAAAAGACCTCCCAACGTCACCAAAAACATCACAGCAAGGGGATCACCACCCTTTGCCAGCTGAGTTTGCCCACAGCCAGAATCGAACTAGCGACCTTGTCATATGCCTAGACATACTAGTGACACGCTCTACCACTGAGCCATGCGGGCCTTTGATGTCGGACACGAGGCAGGTTGGTGTGTGATGGAGTGGGGTTGTGGTGGAGTTGGTGTGGTTAGGGCTGGGTTGGGCGGGCCTGAACGGGTCTGGCGAGGTTGAAGTGGCAGGGGTGCGCTGCGGAGGACTCGGGCGCTCGGAGGGAGGGTGGCCGAGGTCTGGGTGCATTGGGAAGGCGGTTGGTTTTGTTTGGCCCCGGGTGGGCGACCCCTGAACTCGACTCGGACAACCTCTGGGTGAGACTCCAGAAGGTCACCGCTCCACGGGCTCCGGCCGACGACCCCTTTGCACCTCCTCCTGTCTGGCCAAGCGTCTCCGGAGCCGTTCAACAGACCGGCCGCGCCCATCGTCAGCCCGATCACGCTCCCTGCGCCTGCGGTGTCTGTCGCCTTCCCCGGGCTCCTCGGTCCTGCTGTCCCTCCGGCTTCTTACCCGCTCGACCCATTCCTCCGCTTTGCCCTTCACCGTGGCCTCTTCTGCCCTTTCTCCCCGTCGACTCATCGCGTGAACCGCTTCGGCCTTTTCTCTTAACCTGTCCCTAGTTCTGTGCCTGTCCCTCCCTTTGTCTTTCTCCCACTCCCTCATCCCCTCCTTCTCCTTCTCCCTCCCCCTTTCCCTCTCCTTCTCCCTTTCCCTCCTCCTCTCCCTCTCCTTCCGCCGCCTCTGGTCCCGCGCCTCCAACCCCGGATGCAAATTCCTCATGTTGTGAATACTGGCCTGCATATTCGCCAGCGACCCGCTCAACCTCTCCGCATCCTTCACCAGCGCCTCCCGTACCGGACAGTCGCGGTGCGACGCCGCGGGAGCAGAAAGGGCCAACCGGCGGATCGACTCGGTAGCGCCCTGCAGCTCTTGCGTCACACTATCTAGGGCGGCGGACAGTTCGGGGTCGATGGCGTTGTTGACTGCTTGCGCTTGACCCTGACCGCTACTGCCCATTGCCCTGGTCGCGCCGGCGGCTTGGCCTGCTGCCGCGGCATCGGCGGCTTTGTGCTTTGCCTCGCGCCGCCTTCGGATCAGGTGGCGGATGCCAAAGGCCAGGACGCCGACGGCGAGCTGGCTGGCGAGGGTGTGCATGTCGCCGCTGTCGCTGCGGGTTACGTCGCGGTTGCTGGCGCGGGACTGGTCGCGGGCGGCGCCGGTCTGGCTGCGGCTTGATCGGCGGTGCGAGCTCTGGGACCGTTGTTGTGACTGACCGGCCTTTTGCTCGCTGAGCTTCTTGAGGGAGTATGCGAGGACGGCGCGGCCGACTTGGTGCAGGATTTCGGGCGGCTCTTTGGAGCGCTTGGCGTCGGAGGACCGCGGCGCCGGCGAGTTCGTTTCGGGCCGGCGAGATGAAGGCATTGCGGCGGTGTACTGGCTTGATGCAGTGCAGAAATGCGGTGACGTGGTCGTTGGTCCTTGGGTTGGAGATCCGATGCCAACGCGGGGCAACGCGGCTCGCGGCTTGGTACCTGGAGTTGGCGCCGCGGGCAAGACCGACGCGCTCAGTGTATGCCGTATTTATTTTCCTCCTGCGTGTCATGACTGACTGTCGCACGCGAAACGTGCAACTCGTGGGCGTGAGGTGTGACAGCGTCGCGGCAAGTCAGGTGCGGCGCGTGACCAGGTGACCGAGGCACCACCACCACCTTTACGAGCGTTTGAGTCAAGGCGCCGAGATGGAGGGCGGGTGTACGGAATGTGATAAAGGGCCTTCCAAGACCTTGACGGTTCCATGCAGCCCAGGCCCAAAGGCCGAAGTCATAAGGTAGTGTCCTGCCCCGTATTGACGATCTTGTTCGGTCGCGCTGTCGGTGCGGTCGTGACGAGACGAATGTCCGGGAGCTCAAGGCCTGTCGGGAATGCATTGCTCGATGCAAGCGAAGTCTAAGCCGATGACTGGCGCCTTACTATGCTTCGTGGGCGGCTGGCCTGTTCCGAGTCACTGAAGACGTTAGCCTCGATCGTCCATAGAGCGCACCCCTCGCATGTGTACCACTTACAGAATGGACAGCTCAATCTGTCCTTGGATCCTTGCCCGCATCTTGATGTCGACATCCAGGTCCATGTCCAGCCTCACAGCAGGGGCTCCATGGTCCTGGCGCTGGTGCGTCGGCGTCAACGCCTCGTCATGGGCCGGCCGCCGGATAATCTGCGCATCTCCATAGGACGTTCGCCGGACAAGGTGCCTGTCGCGGCCGAAGCTTCGGGTCCTTGCGAGGGTTGTAGTTGGTTCTGTATGGGGCTCTAATTCCGTCTGGGTGCCCATGTCGGCAACTGACTCGTTTGCCCGTCGTGTGTCAGATTCAGACCGTGCAGAGGCCATTCTCGGGTGTGCAGCCGGCGCAACTCTGGTGATCGGGATTCGGGTGTCGCTTCGCTCGAAGAGTGCTGGGAGGCTCAAAGCTGGAAGTAGAAGTTGGCGAGTCGGTTCGGTGGTGTTGATTTGACGATGTTGTGGCTCTTGCGACAGACACTTGTTGGACAGCAGCGGACGAGGAAGGCGGGCCGACTTTGGGACAGCTGGGTTCGAGGCTGCCGCTGGCGTGGAGGAGGGGACGGGACGCAGTTGTCGGCGTGCCATGACATCATCCGGGCGCCTTGACGTCGAACGGTCGGTTCTAGGCAGATCTACCCTTGCTGACACGGAGTCTGTGCCGGCTCCGGTGTCTGGCGCGCGAGGACGAGACAGCTTGTGGAAAGGCTTGTCCAGGAACGGGAAATGATGAATGACTTCTATTGCCAACTTGCCAGAACACTTGGGTATCTCGAAATTGCGCACCAAACCGCTTGTTCCTCCACTCTGGCGCTCTGTGTGTTGTGTTGTCTTGTCTTGCCCCTCTCCAGATATTTTTCTTTAGGAGCTCCCGGCAGCCGCGGCAGCCTTCTCCTTGGCCAGCTTCCCCATCTTCTCGGCGGCTTGTGTCAGGGTCGGCAAGTTCGCGCCCTGTATCGTGACGTTGCCGTTGACGGCAACCTGCTTCCCGTCCTTGAAGAACATAAAGGTGGGCATGGCGGTGATGCCGTACTTCTGGGCGACGGAGCCGACGTTGTCGACGTTGACCTTGGCGAAGGCGAGGAAGCCCGGGATAGAGTAGGTCGAGGCCATCTTGAGGAAGTGCGGGGCGATCATCTTGCAGGGCCCGCACCAGTCGGCGTAGAAGTCGACGATGACGTACCGCGTTGTCGAGAGCAGCGTGTCGAAGTCGCCGTGCGACGAGATGTGGTTGACGGCGTCGGCCATTGTCGGGGAGGGGAGAGGGAGGATTGTCGGTAGGAGGTCTGGTCGGACAGATTCAGGGGGACACTTGAAGTCGAGAAATTCTTCGCGGGCGTCTGGCTGGCGGCGCTCTTGTGTTCGAGGTTCGGTGCAGAAATCCAGGACTGGGATCGCGCAATGCTGGATTTCCAGTCCCGCGATCCGCGGGGCAGAGTGGTGCCTTGAGTTGGGTGGGGCAAGCTAGGCTTGCTAGGGACTGCTCCTCGACCCTAACCCTCGTAGGGTCCTCGAAAACAAAACCCTGATTGAGCCTGAGCAATCGACGGTGCCGAGTCTGCAACCAAGCAAGCACTTAACCCTCAAAATGCAGCCTGGGAATCATCTAATCTGATGGCTGCGCGCTACACTGAAAGGATCCCATGCTAGCTGTTCCTCATTTTCTTGGCTTGAATTCGACCGGTCCGACGTTAGGTCCCAGAAGTTGTCAACCGGCCAACCGCACCGAAAACGTCGAAAATCCCCAGGGCAGTTCCCTAACCCCTTTGTTAGAGTCGACGATGAAGGCGAAAAGAAGAGTCAATAAGCTTACTCCATACAGTTGATGAGCTGAGGACTGTGAATTGAAGACAGGGCTGCCCTCTGAGTCAAGGTGGTTGGCTTCGACTTCAATTCAAGCTTCAAGCTCACATCACCCACTGCACGGCACTGGGCAGACTGTGCTGCAGAGCAAACATATGTTTTGCATCAAGGTGTATGTCTCCATCTGCCAGACATGTTTGTCCTCGGGGATCAGCATCTTCAAAGTTCGCCGTGCGGTTATGGTGACTGGGCCAGAGTCTGGCGGTGAGAGGACGGACCGGAGACAACCGCGACGACACGCAGCCCTGAGGACAACCACGAAGGGAGATGACACTGACAGCAGCTCCGCTTCCTTGCAGTAGTTCGTACATGTCAACCAGGGGCAGGTCTGCAAACCACAGGGCTCAGATTGCATTGTTGCACGGCAGCCCAATGGCATGGCGGCTCTGCTCACCGCAGCGCGGATGACTGCCGGAGACCGGCGAGCACCAAGATCTGACATGTCACACCCAAACTGTTGGAATCGCCTGTGACAGATCGCCGGGACAGAGCAAACAAGATGCCGGACCACCCGGATCTATCCGCGGCCATGCAAGCCGAAGCCTCTCGGCGTCCCCGGCCCCGTTGCGGTCAAGCAGGCCGTCATCGGTGGAACAACCTGAAAGCTTCGAAGTCCACCAACGATCGAGTTTGCTCCTTATCCCATGCTATCGCGGCCTGGAGTCGATCCTTGACCTCAGCTGCACAGGGGCACAGTGTTAAGCATCGGTCTGCCTAGAGTGAGCATCGTTTGTACTCAGCTCTTAGTCTTGCCCCTGGGTGGCTTCTATTCACCGCCTTGATAGACTTGCTTCGCTGGCTCCTCCTGAGCCTTGCTCAGCAGAAAGCAAACTACTTTCCAACGGGGACCGAGGGCCGAGAGCGGCAAAGAGCACGGACGGCCGGCCTTCTGTCTCACGATGACGAGGAGTCAAGAGCAAGCCGCAGGACAATCGCGACACAAGTTTGCCGAATGCAAAATCTCCTAAGCTCACCCCCCGCCTCGATTCAACCCAACAACCTTCAACTCCTTTCCACTGAAAATTTTGATATTTATTCCACGCCTTCCTCCTTCCCTCCTCTCACCCTACCCTAATCTATCCTCTCCATTCCCTCTCGCCAGTCTCCGCTCTGACTTCGCAATGACCTCGCCCGCCGACCCCCATACCAAGTGCTACTCGCACATCAACGGCACCAGCGAGGAGCTCCTCGACCGCCTCGCCGTCTCGGAGCTGTGCAAGGGCTGGCCCGTCTACCGCGACGCGTCCGAGTGGAAGAACTACCGCGATCTCTTTACCGAAGATGCCACCGTCTGGACGAGTAAGTCCTGAGCCTCCTGCTTGCCCTTTGTAAATGTAAACGCACAAAAACTGACTCCCCACAGCATGGAGCGGCCCCCGCCCCGTCGACGACTTCATCTCCATCTCCAAAGCCGGCAAAGAACAAGGCGTCTTCATCATGCACCGCGAGTGCGGCACCCTGGTCGAGCTGAGCCCCTCCCACAACCGCGCCATCGGCAAGATGAAGGCCACCATCACGCACCGCTTCAAGTTCGACCCGTCCACCGGCACCCGCGGCGCCACCCCGGACGCGGAGACGGCCGAGTTCGACGTCGACTGCGACTGCCGCTTCATCTTCTTCTGCCAGAAGGATACCGCCACTGGTCAGTGGAAGGCGAGATACGTCAAGCTGTTCTACGAGAAGGACAAGGTCGTGCCCGTCGACGGCCGTACTGCGCCTACTTTCTCCAAGGAGGAGCTTGAGAGCATTCCGAAGGGGTACAAGTACCTCGGCGCTGCCCAGGCTCGGCTTGGGTATGAGATTGACCTGCACCTGCCGACGGCGAGCGGCGAGCTGTGGGATCGCATGTACGGTGAGATGGAGAAGTGGTTGGATGGGAAGGAGGTTGATCTCTGCTGGGAGACGAAGTGATCTAGGAGGAGGACACTGGGGAAGCCCAGCTGATGTCGTGCTTGGTTCTGGCGCTGGTTGGGTGATCAAGACACTAGAGATTTACAGTGGCTAATAGACAGCGGGAGGCCTGTGATGGCCGTGATCAAACGTAATCTCTGAAGCATCGACGCAAGCGTCTCAGCAAGTGCATGTCCCAGTACCCTCAGTCTCAGCTGCACCAAACCTCATGCCTTCATCTCACACCGCTGCAGCTTGCCGTGGATTAGCGTGGCCAAGAAAAGGGCCATGAACCCCTTTAACAAGTTGCTGCCGATGTCGGGCCTCGAGTACTTGAAGTTACTCCCAGGCTAGCATTCCTGACGAGACCTTGACCATCTGCGCAACTAAGATGACTTGGCTTGCAGACTCCGTCACTGCGAGCAGGTGATCCAGGGTACGGGCAGTTCCTCCACCGCGGACAGAGCCGGAGCCACACGGATCACATCATTCAACCGACTTCTCATGCATTTGCTGTGTCTGAGCCGGCCACTCGGACGTAAGTCATCCAAGGACCTTCTCAGACACAAGCATCACACAACTCGGGGTGTTACTGGAGATCGTATGCTCTGGCTTCCACAATCACTGGCCGCCCGAGCCCGACGGCTCCGAGTCTCAGGGGCAAGACGTACGCATCAATGTCACAAGCAGGAGAAGAAAGACAGACCAAAGATGAAACCACCATCAAACGCCATTGTATTACCCAACAGTCCATTCTCCTTCGACACAGTGCACCCCCATTACATGTTACCCAGTCCCTATCTCGGGTCTCACCACCACTGATCCCACCCCTCAATGTACATATCCAAACTCTAATCGGAACCCTCTCACATGTTTTCCTTGCACACCGTGCAATGACATGACTCGTCACTCATACTCATCACGACATGAGGCTGTGCGCCCAAACAACAAAAGTCTAGAGATAAGAAACAAGTCGTTACATGATGTGTGTGTACATGCAGTTATTCTATCCATCCATCCATCCAGTCATCAGTCATCAGTCATCAAATAATTCCATGAAGCCAGTCAAGTCCCAATCCACGCTTTGCAACATAAAAACAATGTAAAACAGAGAGATGTATCCCAACCAACTTGAACAACTAAACAACGCGAAACTTTTGTTGAAGTGAGCCACCCGAGTTGACGACGCACCAAAAAGTGGCGGAGATGGCATCGAAGGGGGTGGGGTTGGGGGTCAGGGGTCGCGGCGTTGGGTGATGCCAGATGGTGAGGAGTGAGGTTGCTTCGGGTGTGTGTAGATCCGAAGGTTTGAAGCAAAACAACACATAAGAAAAGAGAACAAACACGACGATACATGTACCAAGAAAAGCAAGACAGAAAACAACAGCAACCAGCAACCCGAAGCACAACATCCTCCCTTCGTCGATGATCCTCCCTCAACCCGGCCATCCCCATCCGCCTCACGACCGCCAGACACCGACAAGCAAGGACGCAACCGAGTCCATCGACGACCTTGGACTCGCACTTGAGTTCGTGGTGGCGCTCGTGGTCGCTGTGCTGCTGCTGCCCCTGAAGTTGCCGGACAAGGACAACCTCGAGTATCTCAGATCGCACCACCTGTCAAGGGACCTGTTGAACGTTTCACACAAGCCCCATGTTAGTGTGTTGTCGACTGTGCTTCTTGTCATCACCGAAGATGGAGGCCTCCAGTTGAAGAGAAACAGGGCAGGCAGGCAGGGGTGTGTAGTGTTGAAGAAGGGTGAAGGGGCAGACTCAAATGGCAGCAGCGATCTGCAGCATAACCGACAACGCCCCCCTATCCCCAGGATTCCGCACAACCACAAGCTGCTTATCCTTCTTGCCGCCGCTGCTGCCGTCGCGGTCCTTCTTCTGCGGCGACGACGTGCGAGACCGGCTCGCCCGGCGGGACGCCGAAGCAAGCTGGTCGACGCGCTGCTGGAGCGCCGTGACCTGGGACGTGGCGGCGTTGTAGGATTGCGTGACGCTGTCGAGGGACTGCTGGACCGTCTCGAGCTGCTGCTTGGTCGCGCCCAGTTGCGCCGACAGCGCCGTGTTGCCTTCGGTGAGGGTGTTGATCTCGTCGACGCGGCGGGCGATTTCTTGGCCCTTGGCTTCCAGTTCGGCGCGGAGGGCTGCCGCGGCGGCGTCAGGGTCTTTGGAGAGCTCGACTTGGAGCTCGGTGACCTTGGCTTGGAGGGAGGAGACCTTGCCCTCGAGCTCGGACTTGGCTGCCTCGAGGGGAGCGACTCTGCTTGCTTCGGCCTGGGCGCCGGCGAGCTTGACCTCAAGGTCGGCGACCTTGCTCTCGGCGGCTGCTCTCTCGTCAGACAGGCCAGGGATCTTGTCTGCTTCGCCCTGGAGCTCGGTGATCTTGCTCTCAAGCCCGGCGATGTTGGCCTGCAACGCAGAGATGTTGCCCTCCAGCTCCGTGATCTTGCCGGCGAGCTCAGCCTTGGTGCTCTCGAGGCCGGGAACCTTGTCTGCTTCGGCCTGGGCCGCCCCTTTTTCCTCGGTGAGCTTGGCGATCTCGGCTTTAGCGGCGTCGAGCGCGCCTGACACACCCGCCATATCGCCAGCCAGGTCCAGCTTCTGGCTGGCAAGTGACACGTTGGCGGCCTTGGCGCCAGCGAGGTCGGTGTTGAGGGTGTGGATCTTTGCCTCCATCTCGGTCTTCTCGGCGGTGAGGTCTTCAATTTGCTTGTGCAGGCCGGCCTTGTCGGTTTCCAGGCCCTCGATCTGGACCTTGAGGTCAGCTGCCTCAGCCTTGGATGCGGAGAGTTCCTCCTCCAGGGCTGCGATTCTGGCGTTGAGATCAGACTTGGTGATTGTCAAGTCCTCGACCTGGGAGTTGAGCTTGGTAATCTCTCCCTCGGCCGACTCGAGCTTGGTTGTGATGTCGGCCTTCTCCTGCTCGACAGCAGCCTTGGCGGCCTCGAGGTCCTCCTTGACCTGCTCCAGCTCGACGACGCGGGTCTTTGCGGCTTTGTGCTCCTCCTCGAGTTCCTTCCGGAGAGCCTCCTTGTCCTCGGCGGCCGCATCCCTGATCTTTTGCTGCTCTTCCTCCGCCGCCTTTACTTCGTTTCCGAGGGCAGTCACCTGGGTGGTGAGTGTGTCAATCTCCGTTTGCAGCTTCTCGCGCCCGGCCACCATGTCGGCGATCTCTTTGTCCTTGTTGTCACGTTGCTCCTGTAGCGCGTCCCTGCTGGTCTCGAGGGCGGCGATCTGGTGTGCCAAGAGAGCCTCGTGCTCCTTGCGGTCATCTTGGAGCTTCTGGAGGTCTTTCTCCAGCTCGGTGACCCGTTCTTGGACCTTGTCTCGGGATGTCTTGATGTCGTCACGCTCCTTTTCGGCTTCCTCGAGCATGACCTTTTGCAGCCCCATGGTGGACCGGTACTCGTCGAGGACCTGCTTGGTTGCGTCGAGCTTCGCCTGCAGATCGACCTTGCTGGACCGCTCGGCGTCCCGCTCCTTCTCGATCTCATCCAGCATGACCTTTTGCAGGTCGAAGTTGCTGCGGAACTCGTCGAAGATGGCCTTTTGCTGCTCCAGCATGCCGAGGACCTCTTCCCTCTTGCTGCGCTCGGCGTCACGTTCCTTCTCAATGGCGGCCTTCTCGTTGTCGAGGGCAGCCCTCTCCTCGTCCAGGGCAGCCAAGCGTGATGAGCTGGTGTCGAGCTCCCGCTTCAGTTTGGCCTCGCTCTCGCGGAGAGCGTCCCTCTCGGCCTCGAGCTGCTCAATCTTGTGCATGAGGTTGCGCTCCATCTCCTGCTGGTAGCGTTCGAGCTCGCGGGTGTACCTGGCCTCGGGGGTCTCGGCGGCGAGAGGAAGCACCTTGACTTGGACTGGGCGGCTTCCGCTCCTGACAACCGTCCGATCTGCTTCCGGAGATGGCCTCGCGCGGGTGATAGGTCGTGGCTTCACTTTGCGGGCGGGAGGGACGGAGCTGACGGCGCTCTCAGAGCCAATGACGCTGGGGGTGAAGCGGACGGAGGGTGTCGACTTGGTGTTGGTCTCGGTTGGCGTGACATCGCTGGCTCCGGAGTCTGAGGGGGACGAGATGACCGTGGTTGCCTGAGTGGTGGAGGACAGGTCTGATGACTCTGAGACGGACTCGGTCTCCGGGTCCACGTCGGGATAGTGCCGGTCCTGGCGGTCGTACGGCTCGCGGCGGTCGTGGCGCTCCAGCAGTCTGTTGTCGGGCACGTACTGAGGGGCCAAGACGGTGCGGACTGGAGGCACGTGGTAACCGGAGGGAATGCTGGCCGAGGATGCCCTCGAGGGCCGGAGGCTGATGACCGCCTGGCGTTCTGGCGGGATGCCAGGAAACTTTGCCTTGAGCACCTTCCTGGGGAGGGCACCAGTCGAGGCAGAGGGCAAGGGTGCAGGCAGGAGTGCAGGTGATCCCAACTCCGAGTCGCTGGTTCCTACGGCGGGCATGTTGGACGAGGTGACGGACGTGTCTGAGTTCCGGCGTGGCCGTGTTGCCTGGCGGGCGGGTTTCCTCAAGATGGACTTGACGGGCTGCTGTTCGGGGTGCTGGCCATCGCGGTCGTGCTGCCGATCCGGCTCCCACTCGGGCCATTCGGCCGAGCGTCCGGCGGCCCGGCTGTCTGCGCCGGGGGTCACGGTGCCGCCTGCCCTCGGGCGGAGGTATTGTCGTTCCCTCTCCATAATCGTGCTGATGTGCTGTGTCGATGAATCTCGAAGGTGCTGGTCTCGGTTTCTCTTCTTCCTTCTGGGTTTGGTTCTTCAGGTTGCTCGTGGATCGTGGTAGTTGTGTGGGCTGAGAGTCGTGCAGTCACAGGCGGGCATTGCGGGTGGAATTCTCGAACTTTTGGACGAGAATTGTGTTTGTTGTGGGCACGAGACGGACGGATGAGGCGTGGAATGCAGTTCGGGGAGAAGCAGGCAGGACAAAGCAGGCTAGGGCGTGCAGGAGAGGGCGTGGTTTTGATGGCAGCGAGTCGGGTACCACTCGCGCTCACTCGGCCCTGTCAGTGGGTCAGCACCCGTCTCAGCGCATGCGTTGTGTGACCTCACCCTCCTTGTCCGAGACCCCGGGAATGGACTGACATGAGTCACGCTGAATACGGCTTAGCCAGCCTTGCGAGGTGTCGAATGAGGGAAAATTGGAGGCTGGCATTGGGCGTGGACGGGACGGGACGTCGAATCGGGTCGGGCACAAGGGACGCGTTTGCAGGGCCAAGCGCACCACCCTCTGGGTCCTGATGCGCTGGAAAAAGCATTCGCTAGGCACAGGCCGGGAATTCAGGCGCCTGATGGTCTGCGAGGGGCATTGCTTGCTTCCGGGTTGCCACCCATTGCCAAATCATCAGTGGCAGAGCTGTCGAGCCGTCTGAGGTTGAACAAAGCCCAGCAAATCCAGTCTCGGCAGTCTGCTGGAGGCCGTCACATGCGGTGCCCAAATCCCAGAAAAGTTGTGGCGATTTGCCAGATTGGCAGAGGCAGAATCAAGGCTGCGTTAATTCCCGATTCAAGGTCTCGGGTTGATCAAAGAGCCGTGGAAGGAAGGCACTTGGCTCGGTGTTTGGCTGGTGATGGCCACTGCCTTCCGTCTCATCACTGCCCGAAATAAACATCGCGGCTCTGTGCGTCTGTGCGTCAAAGACCGACAAGGAGCGGGGCTCCAATTAGGAGCGCCGCTGAGGAGAAATGCCCCACCGTTGGGCATCGTTGGGCAACGACATGCCAAACGTGGTTTCCCACAATTCGCGATTTTCCAAACTCGGTGCCTTCTCAAAGCCGTGGAGGGGCTGCGGGAAACTCACGCCCTGGCCGCAGACTAGCTGGAATATTCTCTTCTATCCTCTTCAGGTTTGAGAAGCGAAAAGCCACCGCAAGGCAATTGGTCCCGGCTTTCAACCCTCCCCGGGCCCCAACCGTGACCATTCAGTTTGACTCCAAAACCGCCCGGGTACGACACGCATTTCTCTCCGCCGCCAGTATGCGGATCGAATACACGGAATATTACCGTCGTCATTGAGCAATGAAGGGAGGGCTGCTGGGAGCCTCTCGCTGAGACACGGTAGACCGCGGTGAAAGAAAGCAGAGTGCCTCGCCGGCCGGGCTGGGGACCAGCCACGAACGAGACAACAACACAAGAGGCGGAGGACTGGCAGCAGATACCTAGGAACGGTAAGGTAGTTGCCTCACTGTCGCGCGATGTTGTCCGACTTTGTGCTACCGGGTTGCTGCCCAAGACTGCGGCACAGCCTCCGAGCGTCATCCAATGAGACCATTCTCGAGCTGAGCCGCTCGAGCTCGAAGCATGTTGCTTGCTTGTAAAGAAGCTCTCGTCCGGGGTATCCGAGTGCTCTGGCCTTCAAGTCCTGCAGTGAGCTCGACGCGCCTTGGTAGTTTTCAAACCAGTGGGTTGAATCGGGCGGGCGTGGGGCCGGACCTTGGTTGGACGGGACAAGTATTGGGTTCTCTGAAACGAAAGCTTCTCGCTCACTGGATCCGCACCATGGATTACTCCTCACTCTCTGTTTGTTGGCATTGGCTCAGATGGATTGGTTGCTTCTCTCAATGTTGGTAACCGCCAAAGCCGCAGCAACCTGCAAGACGGGAGTCGGTGAGTTGTTGAGTCCTCGGTCTTGAACCTCATAGGACACCAACCCTGTCTTCGTCGACGAACCAGATCCAGAATATGCCTTCCAACAAACAGCTCCACCACCAAGCGGTCATGTCTCGCTTGCCAGGGGCATCTCCCGGCCTCATGACACGTATAAAAGGCTCGCTTGCACCCCCAACGAAATACGGCTGTCTCTCGTGTTTGGACAGGCGCAGACGCTGCCTGCGCCCCGCCGCGTCTGCCTGCGCTTCCCTTTCGCTTTGGCCGTTCCAAGGCAGTTGATTCATCCGCACACTGAGGGGCAGCGCATCCCCGCATCGACCCGAGGGTCAGATGGAGCGGAACAGGCCTACGTGGTTCCAGCGTTTGTGGAATGAGCCTTGACCGGGTGGCAAGAATCGCGTCAGCTTGTCATGCGGCTCAGGGGCAACTGGTTGAGAGATGAAGTCGGGGTGCCAGTGGTCCCATAGACGGCAGTGAGGGGCTCTTCTCACCGGTCAGACCACATCAGCCACATGTTCTGCCCGTCGAGCACGTGGTACGATGGCGTTCAACACCCGCGATAGATCTCGGATGGCGCGCCTCATGCGAGATGGCGTTGGGTTCCCGCCCCGCATGCCAGCACATCGCCCAGACGCAGTGCGTTATGATTCGATTATGTCACCAGCCAGTATTAACAATTCTACCGTAGGCCTACTCAGGAGATTATCGCGGAACTCTGAATCTCTGGGGATGGCGGCCTTACTCACAAGTACCCAGGTCACTAGGCTGTTGTGTATTTAAACTGTTCATGTGTCATTTACTCAAGTTCCGTTCGGCGAGGATCCCTTTCAAGTGCTAGTGACAAGCCCTTGAGTGAGCCGACTCCAGGGGCTTGACAAGTACGGTCAACCCGCCTCCTCTCATCCCAGCGGTTCCTATTTCGCCAACGAAGGTGCTTGAAAAATGGTGTCTCCCAGCTTCGGGTTGTGTTCTCCTTGGTGCATGAACATGAGACAGCCCGGCAACTAAACGAGTCCACAATTCCCCCTCGTTCCCATCGTATTCCGGCTGCTAATCTACTCAAAGCTTCTTGTTGCGTCATCTCCCTTTCGAGTTCTCAACCGTCTTGTTTGCTCTGCTCCTTCCGGCATCCAGACAGACGTCCTGGTAGCCTCTCTGCTATCTGGCTTCTTTGGGTATTCAACAGAGTATTGTCAGGTCATCCAAGCCAGTGGCTGTGTCCCGAACTTACCAAGCCTCCCTGAAAGGTTTCGATGCTCACCTTAGGGAGTCCCTAGCAAACTTCAGATCACATCTAAAAGTTACGCCAGGCAATGAAGAGTCAGAAACCGCGTCAGACAACCTCTGAAACAGGGAGGTCAATTTGGTGAACGACAGACTCAAACTGGTGGCCATGGACTTTAGATCAGAATCTCACAACTGCCTGTTACTACAAGAACACAATTAGTGGCCGAATAAGTTATCCCATCACAGTCACCTCGCCCTTGGGTCCAAGACATTGATATAGAATACCTCAAGCGTCAAGGACCAATGCAGGGTATTGTCGTAAACGAACTTCTTTTCATGTATTTAGCTCACAATTCCTCCATGGAATAACTGACGGCTACTTGAGACCTAAGATTTCTCAGTCTAACCGACAGAAAAGAAGAGCGTTGTAACCTCGTCAGCAGCGGAACTCACCACAGTGACTTCATCACCACAAGGGTCAAGGGCGCTGGTAACTAAACCAGGAGGGTTCCGGATATTGTCCCCTCCATGCGCTCTGGTGCTCCGGAGGGGCATCATCTGAGGCTCGTATTCGCAACTCACTCGTTGGGATCTAACTTGAGGTGAGGTAAATGTGGCTGTCGCGTACATGTACGGGGCAGGGTACGGAGTATTCCACGAGCCGCTCACCGCCAGTGGTGGCTGGTGTCTGAAGCAATCTCTGCTCATTGAAGAGAGGCAGATCATTATGGCCCAGGCCAGGAACGAGAAAGGCGTCGGCTGGCAGCTTGACAGGGCGCAAGAAGCGGGACATTGGTGAGGCAGAAGTTAATTGCAAGTTGAGCATCATGATCGGAAAGAAGTACTGCTGCTTACAGTGATCATCGCACTCTCGCGCCGCCTTCAAGTTGCACGGCTCAAACCCACAGGGCGCAAGAGACACATCCAGGTACACATGTACCCGTGACGGGCTACGAGCGTCACACAAGTAGCCTTCAGCTCAACGGACGAGTCGCTGGCGCCAACCACCAACGGCATCAGCCATAACATGGAGCATGAGAACTGAGAAGGATACGCCAACCTGCCAGGGGCCGTACACGGCGGAGCCCTCGCGCAAGATCTCTCATGGCGAGGTTTGTGAGGTTGACCGGCGGAGCGATGGCGGCTTCGAGTTGCCGACCATGTCGAGGGACACAACCTGGGACGGGGAGGCGGCGGTCGGGGAGAGAAGTAGCAGAGACGACCAAGAGGCGGCACAACCGGAGAAGCATTGGCTTTTCGCGAGGCCCCTTCTGTCAAATACTCGGATGCTTCTCGAATGGAATGCGAATGGGTCAACGATGGCAAGCGGCGTCTTGGAAAACTGATCATTGTCCCCAACGACAGCAGTCCTCGGTCGGGCGCAGGTGGGCTGATCAAGGTACCAACAGCTCGCCATTTGGGCAGATTCACTGAGCATAGTCAGTTCAAGTTGCCCGGGATGTTGTGAAGCATGTCCCGGAAGAGTTGCTTGACCGGTGCGCTGGGAAGAGAGCCGGATGCCGGCCCGAATTGGGAGGTCCTTCCGGACCGCAGTCGGGGCTTGGCAGGGGTTGCAAAGCGGAGGGCCGGTCGAGGGGGGACCGGCGCACAAACGAGAGCTCCGTCATTGTTCAGGTTTGACAGACGTGTCAGGGGACGACGTTCGCAAGCGGCGTGGCAGGGTTGATGAGGAGGCTCGTTGCGCCTTGAGGTTGCATGTGCGTGAGTTCCTTTGGAACTGCAAACCAGGAGACGTCTTAGTGAATTGCCTTGGGAGCTTGGCTGTGAGGGGAGGCTGCGAGGGGAGGCTGGCGCGGGTTCCCGGATCCTCCACCGTGATGAGCGACAGCGATGATGACGAGTTAATGGAGCTCCTGGAGCTGCGCCTTGATCGTCCCGGCGGGTCGTCAGAGCTAAAGTGGCGGCGGATGAAGGCGGAGGAGCACGACAGCACGAGAAGGTTGCAGCCAGGGTTACCGAGATACAAAGCAGCCGAGGGAGCAGTCGACGGATCGAACAGACGCACTCGCACGTTCCGAATGGTCGGTGTTTCCGTTCTCCTCGATCAATCATCAAATGAAAAGGGTGGACGTCGGCAGCCGAGCGTTGGCTTGATCAATCATCACGCAGTGACTCGCGGCAGGCGACTTCGCAATCAGCCATGGCGGCGGCGTGAACTAATTTCGACCTGCGACAGCGTCAGCGCTTGGTTTGGTCTGAAGTTTGTTGGCCGCTCGGGCGGGGGGTGGAAATGGCAATGATGAATGATGATGAAGGTGGGAATGGGGGATGAGTGAGGGGCGTTTCGGGCTCGCTTGTTGGCGGTAACCAGCGCCTGATTGGGTCGCAAGACCCCAATGCGGGGAGTTGGCTCGTGCACCGCGCTGGTTCTACCGCCAGATGGCGCTTGAGTACGCGCACTGTGCTAGGTAGTTGGGAGGCGGCCCAAAACGGAGACAGCGACATCAAACTGTTCTGTCCGTTTCGTTGAAATCACCAACCGTGGAGCCTTGCAGAATGCCATCCTTGCGGCCCGCCTGCGTGCTGTGAAGGAGCGGGAATCAGGTAGTACAAGTACCACGCCCTTTTGGTTTAGGGAACGCCGAGGAGGTGGAACACCAGAGAAATGGTGATATCGGCCACCGCCGCCGGGTTACGAATAGAAATCTGCAACTGCACCGGGCCCCTCGGCCGGACGGCGGTCGGCGTTGTTGGAGTGGAGCCCGGGGGCCTTCCATTGTGGTTCAAGTCCCCGTTGGGGGTTCCCTTTTTCAGGCAACTGGAGGGAAATGGCGCTCTTGCCAACTTTGGCCATCTGCGCTCACAAGGAAGGTTCGAGTGCCAAGAGAGAGCCACTGCCACTTGGATATTGGGAAGGAACTGTGAGAATCTTGTGCGTCATTTCCCCGCCAGCAAATGATCGCAACTTTGCGCTCTCAACCTTTCTCTGCTCGAGGCTGACTGCCGGCGAAGTGAGCTTCAGCTGCAGTGCATGTCACTCGGTCCCAAGTTTCAACAAAGCGTGGTGCCCACAGTCGTTGGCCAGCCCCCACGGGGACAGCCGGCGCCCAATGAGCGGTCGACCACCTGCCGTCATCAGCTCTGGCATGGCACCCGACGGCTTGCACTCATCCGACATTCGGCCAGATGCATTCATCAGAATTGTGCCGGAATCATGATGGTGCAGCAATCTGGTTGAATCATCCGCTCCTCTTCAAAATCTTGCGACTGGCTTCTTCACACCTCACTTTGCCCGGAGAGAAGCCGTTGCCTAGGCGTAGGGTTATCCGACCCGACCGCCGACGGCATCATCGGGCGGTCTCAGCGGGTTGCAGCGTAAAAATAGCAGGGTCATTCCCACCTCCGCAGGCGTCACCACACTTCCGCAGCGCTCGTTGCTTCACACATCCCTTCAGTCTCGGGTCATCCAGATTGCAGCTCATCGGTCCGGCAAACGACCGCCAACCAGGTCTGCAAATCTCAACGGAGAAGCGAATCGCGTCCATGCGAGGGAAGGCTTTGGCCCGAACGACGATGCAGCGACCCAGAGTCATACAGAGGCCAAACAGGCCACTGCCTGGCCGTGTGGTGGCACGCTCATCCGGTCACGGGTTGCTTTCTGTCGCAGGCGAACTCGCCGATCCGCGAACAACGGCGATAAGGGTCTTTTCGAGAAGGCAGTGGCATGAGATGCAAGAACCTGCCAATGCCGGGCGAGCCATTTTCTCAACTTCCAGGTTGTTGCTGTTGGACTTGGACCTTTGTTGGGTCGTCTCGGCAACACGACTCAGCCGCCGCAATACCCCAATTGGCGGGCCCCTGACCCGCGCATTCGAACCTCCCAATCACGCTGAAGCGGAACCACCAGCCGGCGAGCAACACGCAAGCCATGAGGCCGATATTGCTGCTGCCTCTCCACTCAATACTCGCCAGCCTCGGAGTTGCGTTCAACAAGTTGGCAATGGGCATTCAACGCCTCATCTGGACCAGGGGGAGGGGCTCCTTCAGCTCCGTTTTGTGGCGCTAGCGTCGCTGGGCTCGGCGTTCTGTTCCATCCCAGGCGCAAGCCAAACCAATAAACCAAGGGAGATGACAGTCACGGATCGACCGAGAGAATCCATCGCGCGCAATGAGCTGCCAACCACGCAACAGGAGTCCAAGACAGACTTCTGACAAGTCAACGCTGGGCCGCGGCGGGCTGGGCGAGGGCCTCGCAGTGTCGCACTGTGTCTCTCGCCTGCATGCAGCCTTTTGTTCGCTCTGACCCGCGCTCCTCGAATGGGGATAGGCGGATTCGACCGTTCCACTCCCATGGGTGGTGTGCGCAACGACAACCGAAGAAGGCACTTGACATCCGCTATCTGGCCATCCATCGCGGATGACATGGTTCGCGACTTCTCACCCAACGAATGCAGGTTTGCTGTGCGAGTGCAAGGAACCGAGGCGAGCGAGGGGCAAATGCCTGCACTTTAGATAGGTACTCCGTACTCCGTACCGACTTCGTACCGGTGCTTCCGACCGCCAACAAGCCGACGCTCCACCACCCCAATTGCGACAGGAATTTCGACACCTGCCCGAGTAATGGCGGGGTTGACGGGTTAAGCAGCCGCCCGTTGCCACACTGAAAGTGCGAGCGGCACCGCTGCTTCAGCCCGGTCGCATTCGCAAGATGGGACACCGTGGACGACACTACTGTGTATTGACACGACGACTGCTGACGATCACTAGTGTTGACTCCGGCCTCCTGCCGCCGACAGCTAGCCACAGATCAAGGCAGAAACCCGCCCACCTGGGCTGTCATCCAAGCAGGTTGTCTCGCCGGGCGATATTCGTAATTACCAAGGGCTTACACAGTAGCCTTTATGAACACCGAGACAACCTCACCTGAACATCCCTGCCGTGGCCGTAACCATCATCTTAGGTATTGATCCCCAGGCCATCCACGAGCATTGCATGTCTTGCCCGCTCACAGGGCGATCGGCGTGATCAGAACAGGCTGGCGTGAGATGAGGTTTCAGGCCGTCCGAAGCGAGGAAACAAGTGCATCAGGCAAACAGACAACACAACCGAGATCATGAGTCGGCAAGACACTTGCTGAATCCGCGTGGCCGCACACATTACGAGATGCACGAAAGGGGCTTTGCCCGTTTGTGAATCTCGATTCTCGAAGTTCAAGGGACCTTCCACAGTGTCATCCGCACTGTTCGAACGTGACGCTTTCTTTTCCTTCAAGGCTCTGCATCTCTGCCGGAAGCGGCCGGCAGGATGATGGCACCTGGACCATGGAGTCGCCTCCTCAAAAAGGACGGAATGGTTATGCAGGTTTGCTGCGCACGACGGCTGCCGCGTCCACGCAGTCTCCCCAAAGGCCGGGCCGGATCAAAAAGAGGGTGCACCTCCGGGCTGGGCTGGCTGGGCAAGCGGGCTTCCGTTTGATCCAGCCCCATTGCCAATGCTGGCTCCCAAAAAGCAATCTGCAAACGGCACACTGTGCGGCATGATTCTCATTCCTGGGCCGGGCTGCAAACCGTCCCACCAAACGGACGCCGACAATCCTTTCGCTTGGTGAGAGCGGCCATCATGATCAGCCCCAGGCGGCGCCTCGTTCACTGCGACCCTCCCAGGGGCCCAAGCAAAGCCCAAACCAAACCAAACATAGTTTCGCAGGCTGCACCATCCGGGCGGGATCAGCTTTCAAGTTCCAACAAAACCGAGACCATTGTCTGACTGGCTGGCTGGGCCATTCCGCATTGGTCGGGAGTCAGCAATGAGACGCTTGCGGCCCCCTCCCATCCCTCGTCCCCCTTTTTCCCGCCGCCGCCTTCATCCAAGGGATGGACGGCAGAGACGGGCATCAGTCGGCGCCAGGGCAGCCAAGCCCGAAACACACAAAGATTGATGAGAATGAACGCGGCCTGGATCCACGGAGGGGCGCAGGGACGGTCGGTACTGTGTAATCCGAGTTGGTTTGGCTCTGTTGCATTCATTGTTCGCGTTTGCGGAACGGGTGGCGCCAAGGCAATCGACCGAGGATCCGTCTTCCGTTTAGAATCCCAGAGAATGGGAGGAAACATGAGTCCCAACGTGAACCCCACGCCGCAGGCCACTAGTTCCTCTTAGTGCCACTTTGGACTCAAAGTGCAAACGAAACGCTGTGCGGCAATCACGCTGAGAAGTCGACGAAAGGTCTCACCTGCTTGTCCTTGCAAGAGGCTTTGCCCGTGGACATGGACAATCATCAATTCATCAATCGCTAGGTTGCTTCCCAGGACAAGCCCCACGGGATCGGTGGACAGTGACACGGGCCCAAGCCATGAAAAAGGGGGCCATGCGTGTTTTACCTCGACGCAGAAACACGGCGCAAAGTGCCGCCGGGTACTTGTTGGCCGTCCATGCCTTCAGGTTGCCTCAGGTTGCCATCAGGTTGCCTTGATGCAAACAACAACCTGGAAGTTATTCTCATGGGACAAGGCCGGTAAGCGGCAGCAGAGTGTGGTCCGAGTTTGGAGGCCGCCTCTCCGTCATCTGCCCGATCTGGGCTTGTCATGCTTGTTTTGTTGAACGCCTGCTTGTGGGTAAAGTGGTGAGGAAACTCACACAACACGAACATCCCACTGACATGGCTCCGGCATTTTGTGGCTGCGGCAAAAGAGAATGGATTGGGATGGCTGAGCCGAGCAAGCAAATCAGTGGCGAGCCCAGGCCATTCGGGTCCCGGGCAGCAAGGGAAGGATGGCGCGCCCAAGACATCTCGAGGTGAAAGAAATGGAGGGAAAACGAAGCCAATCGGCAAGCGAGCCCAGTCCAACGGAGCCACAAAAAAATGGCTTGCCAGACGGGCGAGGCAGGAGCACTGACGGCGCAGGAGTCAGCAAAGGATCACATTGGCCGATTGGCACTCACCAAGTGGGGCGGATCGGGTGCATGTGTGACCTCCGTACCATGGAAGGCACCGTTTCTTGCAAGCGCAGCCCAGCAAAAAGTGGAAAGCACCAAGCACAGCACAGCACCGCACACGAGCGACGGCAGCGGCACGGCGAGGCACCCCTTGCACAGCACCGCACCCAGACAACGACATCGACCAGGGACAAAGTAAATTAGCAGCATTTTGCGGCGACCTGCGACCAGGACTAAGATGCAGCAACCACACCCTCCGCAACCACCTCACAAGGATGGCCATCGCTATGGATGCTCTGGCCGGATGGGGATCCTCCTCCCCATCACCCGTTGCTACTCTTTCTCTTTCTTGTTGCCCATCTCGTGTTGCGAGTTCTTTTCGACCTCTCTCCCTCCCAACGAGTGGCCCTGCCCTTATCGTGCCCTTCCTCTCCCTTGGTGGCTTCGACGATCCGATCTCGCCGTGGACCTCCCCTCCGTGACCCTCCGGAGCCCACCCACGCCGCATGCCCCAGTGACACGGGTCCCCCTCGGCGGATACCCTTCCTGACACGAACGATATCGAGCCTTCTGGCCAGCTTCGAGGTTCGTCATTGACAAAGACGAGAGGACGACAAAAGGCCCAGAGGTCTGACCCGACTCGGAAGCTCAAGCTTCGCCCTTTCCCCCCCTCCCCCTCGACACCGCCTCGACCGAGTCCTCCGCCGTCGACAGCCTTCGCCAGAGCTCGGAACCTGGAAAGGTCGAAACATAGCAGCTTTGGGCTTTCCTTCCACTGAGCTCCAAGAGACGTGACTGGTGAAAGACGTTGTTTGGGGGCACTGCCTCGGAGCCTCGGTTCTCTGGTGATGTCAAGGCAGGCATGTTGAAAGCAAGGAGGCACAACGTCAACTCGACTCGGCACCAACAATCGAACTTTGCACACACGTGCTGTCGCCTTTGCGGAGCAGCCGTGCGAGGAGGAAGGAGCAACATCCAAAAGAGGACCCCTGGAGCCTTGACGTCCGCCCGGCGTGCATGACCTGCCAGTGTCCAAGAGGTCCGCGAAGGCACACTGCAGAGTGAACACACCACCGGGCAGGCACGACCTGAGGTGCTTCCCAGCTCACCTCATCACCACGAACACCGAAGTTGATCATCCCGACTGCAACACGATTCAAGCTTGCTTGAACACCCGCAGCCAGCAGGCACCGGCTCAACTCTCTGCAGGTTTCGACTTGCCCTCGAACTCAACCCAGTTCATCTCCATGCATTCGATGCCGATTCTCCCCCACACACCTCCCTCGCCGCCCGATTCCTCGCACTACAGCACCCTCAACGACAAGAGTCCTCCCCACACGTGGAACAACACCATCCCTCGCGGCATCTGCACGCCACCGGCTGAGGAGAACATGGGGACAACATACGAGGTGCCGCGTCTGCCGTCGTGCGAGAACTATTCCCTCTACCACTCCTCCACCGCCTACGCCGCGACAATGCCCCAGCCCGACCGGCTGCGGGCGCCACCACCTGAGCAGCTCTTCGATCCCATCTCGAGATACCCCAGGCCCCTCCCAAACCAAACGCAAAAATTTCGACCGACACCACCAACAATAGCACAGCACCCCACGGGGCCGACAACAGCCCAAACCACCATGTCCTGCTCGACAACCGGCACGGAATACCCACAAACGCGCGACACGTCGCGGCAACCGAAGCAGCCAACACCACCCTCCGCGAAGTCGACGGGCAGCGCCGCCAGCGCCAAGATGACACACCACAGCATGAGCATACCCGAGAGAATAAGCCCGAGAGGAGGGAGCATTTCGGACTTCATGGCCGAGGTGGCCGCCCTGTTCTGGTTCGACTCGATCAAGCTGCTGGACAAGATCGAAAAGATGCCAAAACTCGGCCGCTCCGCTGCGGTGCAGCCGCTGTCACCCGCGGCCGTGGCCAGCCAGCACTTCAAGAAGTGGGTTTCGACGGTGCTCACAACGACCCAGGTCACGCAGAACGTCGTCATTCTCGCCCTCCTCTACATCTACCGGCTCAAGAAGGCGAATCCCACCGTCAAGGGCCGTCCCGGTAGCGAGTACCGGTTGCTCACTGTGGCGCTGATGCTCGGCAACAAGTTCCTGGACGATAACACCTACACGAACAAGACTTGGGCGGACGTGTCGGGCATCTCGGTCAACGAAATCCACGTCATGGAGGTCGAGTTTCTGAGCAACATGCGGTACAGCCTGCTGGTCTCGGCCGACGAGTGGGAGCAGTGGCTCGACAAGCTGGCCAAGTTCTGGGCCTACCTGGAGCTGGCCCAGCACGCCCGGTCGCCGTCCCCGTCGCCGATGCTGATTCCGTCGCCTACGCACCGCAGCTTTGCCTCGCCGCTGCACTCGCCGACCGTGCCGCTGACTCCAGGGTTGCAGTCGGCTGCGCATTCGTTCACCCTGCAGTCGCCCAACCTGGCTCCCTTGGCGAGCAACGGTCAAAGCTGGCACACACCGTACGGCGGGAACCATGCCGCCTCGCCCGTGGCGCCGAATTCCGAGTCGCAGCTGTACCGGAAGCGGAGTTTCCACGACGAAGACGCCGTCGAGCCTCCTGCCAAGCGCATGAGCCGGATCCCGGTTGGGCAGGGGATGGTCCCGTCCCAGGCGCCGTTGCCATACCCTTCGTCCGCTCCTCCGTCTCAAGCACTGCCTAATCCTCCGATCTATGGCCTGCCCGTCGCTCCCGTGCTGTCGCGGCCCGTGCCCACGCCGGATCATCACGCCCGTCCCCAGGTGCCCAGCCTGACGCTCAACACCGCGCAAGCCGCCGGCGTCCCCGTTACCCAGGCACAGCCGTACACGGCCTCAACGTATGCACCGCAGCAGCCGCTCTCGCTACCGCCTCTTGCGTCCGGCACCCGCGCAATGTCGATGGTGTACCCGACGACGACGTACGCCCCACCGCAGGCTATTCCCGCCACGTGCAGTGCGGTGACGCCGACGGCGAGCTTCCCGCCCATGAGCTACGGCACCCCGACGAAGCGGCTGTCGCCGCAAAACTCGCTCTCGGCCTTCCCGGGCTCGTCTCCGCTCGTGATGGCCAACGGCAGCGCCAGCGGCCTGCACACGCCCATCTCGCACTCGCCATCCTTCTACCTGCAGCAGCGCAACAGCCCGTACAAGCCGGTGCGGCACGTCAACACGCTGCTCTACCCGCCGCCGTCGGCCTTCCTGCAGCAGTACCACCTCCCGAACCCGGTGCTGCCCAACCAGATGCACTACCAGCCGCTCGGCAAGCGCAACGAGTACCGCACGGGCATTGTCCCCGAGTTTCTGGCAAGTGCACACCGCTTCGCCCAGGCGGTGGTGACGACCTCTTCGCCGTACCACGCCCAGCAGCCGGTCGGGCAATTGCTGCCGAATCCTCACCATCTCAGAGAAGCATATCAGCCGCCGGTAATGCGGCCTGCGGTGTCTTATCAGGGGCCGTACTAAGCGTTTGATGGCGTCTGTCCAAGACGGTGTGGACAATTCCATTTGAGACACAGCACTTGAGCCTCATTTTACCTTACCTTACCTGTGTGTACTACTAGCTGAGCCTTTTTTCTCTTTGCTTTGATGCATATGCATAGTCTGGCGTCCGGGGGGGTCTTGGTGTTTTCCACTTTGGGGCAGATGGGGACTGGGACGAGATGGTAATCTGTATCATGTATGGCAGAACTGGACGACCTGGAGAAGGGGGTCAGTCAGTCATTGGCGTTTTCGTGTGGGTGTTATTATGGATCTAGGATCACCGAGTGTTCGGGTCTTTTACAGCATGCGTTGCATTAACAGATACAGACATGCAGGCGGAAAGATGTGCTTTGAGGTGTTTAGACACTGTTGGTTGACGTGGCTTGAGTGAGGTGTGGAAGTTCATGAGATGGGGGTGTATTTGCTTGGGGTTCAATTGGGCTGCCTCGAGGAACTCAGTGGGAGAATTCGAGGAGAGCTGAAATGGAAACATAGACCCTGGAAGCGCACTCATTAGCTTGGCCCAGTCTAGAAGTTGAGAGGGAGAAGAAGATACCCGAATTCATGCGTCGCATTGCATTTGCATCTGACATGGCAGAGTGCTAGCGGGCCGGGATGGATGGATGCGGCAGCCACAGCCTTACTCAGCAGTTGAGGTGGACTTTTCTGCCATGGAGATTACCCTTTTCGTTGGTGATGATGACTGGACGGACATTGGCAACGCAGTCTTGAGGGAATGTCTGTCCATGTGACGTGATGCCGGTCAATGCTGCTCTGACCGTGGAGAAGAGTTGACTCCAGTCCAGATACTCTTCTTCCCCACCATATGACTGTGCGTTTGTTTCTCTACGGGGGATGACGGATATAGCAATGTCTGGGATGCGGTGAAGGGGGGTGTGGGACATCATGCTGCGATGAAGAGGGGAGAAAAGAGACGCTGTCGCGTCGGTTCCTTCAGCGAGTTAACCACCGCCAGCCTTCTTGCAAGTTGCAACATCGTATATTCGTGCCCTAAACCCATCCATCCATGACTGTCATGTTTCCGTTATGTCGTAACCAAGTTGCGTGACCATGCCCTGCCGCCGTCTATATCTATGTGCGCTCATACCAAAACCCAGGAAATAACCAAGCGCAGCCTAGACTCCTCATCACAAAAATTCCTCGCCCCCCATGCATCCATCCGCCAACATGCCATGCCATGCCATGATCCATCATCATCATCCATCAACCCAACCATATGATCCCAAACCACCAACGAAACGCCTCATCATGTCACCACCAGACATCGTATCATATCCTTCACTCATCACTGCATACCATCATCATCAGGTAGGGCTTCGAACCCTCTGACCAACCCCATTCACCCACACCGAAGCAAGGACATGAGAGTGCGGGAAGGCCCTACAACCCCCTCCCAATCCTCCTCCCCAACACACCCGCCATCGCCATATCCAAATCCAATCTCACCGCTGGCCGCTCAACAAGATCCTCCAGGCTCCTGCTCGGCACGAGCCGTCCGCCAGGCGTGCGCGGGTTAGCCACGTTGACGCGGCCGCGGCGATGAAGTCTCGCATGTCCCTCATCGTCGTCTGAGGCGGAGGAGGAGGCGTCGTCTTCTTGTTGTTGTACCGTGCCCCCTTCTTCGCCTGTTTGCTGAGCATGTGTTTGTGTTTGTGTTTGTGTTTCTCCATCTGCTGTTGGTGGGGTTGCTGCTTGTTGTGGTCGTGCCTGCGCGGTCGACTCTGGCCCTGCTGCCCCTTCCTCTTGCCCTGGCGTTGGAGGAAGATGGGATGATGGGTCCTCACCCTCACCCAAACCCAAACTCGAAAACCCCTGCTGCCCCTGCGCCGACGAAGACGTACACGCCGTCGGCGGAGTCGTATCACCACCTTCCTCCGTACTAGTATCCGGTCCAATCGTGTGAGTATCACTCTCACTATCAGACCGATCCCCACTAATCTCCCCCTCAGTGTGACCCGCCGCCACCCCCTCATAAGCAGCCAACCTCGCAAAATAATCCGCCAACCCATCCACACTCGGCGTGCCCACAATCGCATCATACCTCGGCGGCGGCGTCTGAAGCGGCAGCGGCGGGGGCGGCTCGTCTGCGTCGAAAGCCGGTGGGTTGTGCGACGGGTGGCGGATCAGGTGGATCGGTCTCTCTTCTACTGGGGTAAGTGACGTTTCGGGACGTGCCTCACTCTGTCGAGCGGCGTGGAGGTGGGCTGCCTGCGGTTGGCTGGGGAGAGAACGTTGTTGTTGTTGGCAGTCTAGCCGGAGCGACGGGCGGCCGCTATATCCAAGGAAGTCTTCTTCAATCATGGTCAGGGGGCGGGCGAGTCCGGCAGGCGTCAGGTCCAGCGGCTGGGCGTCGGGGCAGCCGCACGACATTTGCTGGCGCTGTTCGGGGACGATCGGGAAGTCGTTGCCGCTGTACTGTGGGAGGGCCGTGTTGGCTTGGATGGCGCGGCAGTTGAGGACGGTGAAGGGGCTGTCGATGCTGATCTCGAAGTGCCGGCGACGCTTTCCGGTCGGGTCTTCTGGGTCGGCGCGGGAGATACGCATGACAATCTGTTTTTGTCAGCCTTGCTCTATCAGATTACCAAGGGTGTAGACGTACCTTGATCCAGTGAAACACATTGACATTCTTCCAGCTGCAATCAGGATGCAGCCGCAGCGTCTTGTCGCGCGCCATCATGTCGCACGTCGGCAGCTGCACGTTCATCTCGATCTCGGTGCTGCCCCAGAAGCTCTCCAGACCCAAATCCAGGTCGCCGAGGAGGTTGTCGCTGGGGTCGGGCAGGGGCTCGGGCGCGCCGCGGTTCCTCGCCGCCGCCTCGCGCATCCGGCGCCGTGCCGCCGTCCGCCGGGCCTCCTCCCGCTGGTCCGGACCCAGCTCTCCGCCGCTGACGATGCGGAGGTCGCTGGCGGCGTACTGCTTGTCGAGCGGCTTGCCGGCCGTCTTTTCGAGCAACAAGAGCTTGCGACCGGGGTCCTTGCGCGTCACGTGGCGGTCGTTGGTCCAGTACTCGGCGCTCTCGGTGACAAACACCTTGAGCTTGTGCACCTGCACTTTGGCGAGCGGCGTGAGCTTGAAGGCGATAGGTATCCTGCCGCCGATGGGGAAACTCTTGCCCGAGATGACAATGTCGTAGTGCAGCTGGTCCTCCCAGTGGCGGCTGATCGAGATGGGCTCGATGGTCTCGAGCGACATCTGGTCCGGCACGCGGACGATCGACACTTCCTTGGTGCCGTGGAGGTTGGGCTTGAACGCGCCGGCGCGCTCGACGGTGGTCTCGAGATCCCACCGCACAGACCCGTACGGCAGCTTGGCCGTCTCCAGCTGGCTGTGGTCGATGGGCAGCTCAAAGGTGTACTCGTAGGTGCCCGGACGGAACACCTTGTACCCCTTTGCCTGGACGTGGTTGATGTGCGGGGAGTCGCCCTTGCCAAAGCTCCGCGAGTTGACAGACTGCAGCGAAAGCCGCTTGAGCTCCTTGGCCGTCAGGGTGCTGTTGCGCCCCTTGCCGAGGATGTGGAGAGATGCGTTCGAAGAAGTCGGCTGCAGCGAGCTCATCAGGCCGCCGTTCTTGTGGGTGTAGGTGCACTGGCTGCCGTACTCGGTGTCCCACATGCCCTCGTGCATGGCGTGGAAGAAGAGGAGCGACTGGGTGCGCAGGATCTGCTCCTCGTACAGCTCCGTCTTGTGGGGCGGGATGCCCTCGGGCCATTCTGTCCTCGCCTTGCCGACGAGCTTGAGCGTGATGGACTTGATCTTGACGTTCTTGGACACGTTCAACTGCAGCTTCCCGCGGAGCAGGGCGCTCGTGGCCTGGCCGGCGCGGCGCGTGTGGTGGTCGTGGTCGAAGCCGGTCAGGAACACGTTGGGCTCGGCCAGCAGGATGGAGCAGGACACGCCGCTCCCTGACGCGACTGGCTTCTGGACTTCGGAGACAGACGAGCTGATCATGCTCTTTGCGGACCGTATCGATATGACGCTGTTGCGGTTCGCCGACCGCACGCCGCCGTGTGCGGGGGGTGGCCGGGGCCGGGGACCTGCGATGCCGGTCATGGTAGGCGGCTCGGGCGTCGGTTCGCCGACGAGAATGGGTGCTTCTGTCGGCTCGAGTCGCGACAGCCTCCGGGCGAAGCTGATGAAGCTCGACGGCCGAGACTGGTCCGCGGGGACTGGGGTCGCGGAAACGGTAGGCGCTGCCTTTGGCGTGATGGAGAAGGCGGCAAAGATCTTGTCGATGACCCTGCCGAACCTCTCGCTGCCCGGCGGAAGGGACCGTAGGGAGCGCCTTTTTTCCTGCTTCTCCTCCTGCTCTCTTTCGACTCTCCTCTGTTCCTTCTCCTGCCTCTTGCGTTCCTTAGCTTCCTCCTTCTTCCTCTGCTTCTTCTGCTTCCTCTCGCGCTTGGATGGCTTCTTCTCGGACGAGCCCGGGCGCAGGTCGTGGGGCACGAAGCCGGGTGGGTAGGAGACGATGTGGATGGAGTGCGGGCGGCGCTGGCGGGGCTCGATCAGCGGGGCCGGGAAGTATCCGGGGTCGGAACGGGGCCGGCGGTCGGCCGGTCGTCTTGGCGAGTAGTAGACGGAGCCGTGGGCCGAAGAGAAGAAGGGCGGGGGGCGAAGTCGGTCGTGTTCGGGACCTGCAGAAGACATGGCGGCCCGGTTAGAGAGAGAGGCTAATCGGAGCGGCATGCGGACGGCAGTGAGACGAGCGGGAGTGGCAGCGGTTGAGGTGGGCCAGGGATGGGCATATTGACATCAGGGGAGGTAGGGAGGCGGAGGCGAAAACAAGCAGAGAAGAGTTCCCAAAGAAGGGACGAGGAGTAGGAACAATGAGCGCAACACACAGCAGCCGGGCATAAAGAGACTCGAGATATCTTCAGGGTCCAACAGGCCGAGCCCGGAGGGGGCGCTGAAGGCGGAGCCGGGCTGGAGCGTGTGAGCTGCGACAACGCGATGCTGGCGAGAAACGAGGTGCAATGCGTCGGCGACGGCCGAGGGGGGCTCCCAGCGGTCGTCGTGTGGGCCAGGCCGGCGATGCTCCAGAAGGCGCGCCATGACACGCAGGCATGGTGGCAGTGGCAGTTGGGTTTGCGCCAACGAGGGGGGGCTGACCGGGAAGAGGATGTTTGGAGGGGAAACAAGCAAAGAGAGGGGGCAAGGTTGTGACGGGACACACAGGGAAGGGTTGGGATGGAAACGGCGAGCGGGAAGGGATGGGACCGGATGCGGCATGAAGGGAGCGCACGTACCTTGAGCACCTGAATCATACAAGCCCCATTATTACTATTATGGTGTCTGGTCGTTGCTCGCTTTGTGGAGGTTGCGTTTGCTTTGTGTTCCTCGAGTGTTTGCCCGGAAGCGCCAAGGTCTGGAAGCGTCGAAGATGGAGGTTGAGAACGGACCGTCTGGAATGCGCGGCGCGTTGCCCAATATAAGGATCAAAGAGAACCAACTGCGATCGCAACCCTGCGAGTGTCGCGCAGATGCGGCGCGGGAGATCTGAGATGCAGTGCCGCGTGCTTGGGTGCGGCGTCCGGTTTCGTGGGACCGCGGAGGAGGTTCTTTGTTCGTTGGGATTGACCGTTTCAAGCGTTTGGCTACCAGCGGTAGACCGGGACGTATGGGCTCGGGCTCGAAAGCACACTACTTCGTAGGTATATACAACGAACTGCGGTATGTACAATGAGGCCTGGCGTGACGGAGCGCTGCTTGGGCCGGACGATGAGGGCGACTGTCGGTCTTGCGGAGGTATGTCCGGTGGAGGGTCGCAAACGCATAAGGGAAACTAAGCACAAAAGCTTAAGGTAAAGCCAGAAACGAGTGACCTTGCGCGCAGCCAGACGGCTGGCGACTGCCCGGGAACGAAAATGCAACAAAGTGTAGTGATGATGGGACGGAGACGGCAACTTCCAAGTTGCTGAGTCGGCGCAAACCTGCTCTTGGCGTGGAGCGATGATGTTATTCTTGCCAGCGGACCCCTGCTGCCGGCAAGGGTTGCGACCGAAACACCAATCACAGCCCGCTCCATGACTGTTGGCCCACTATAGCCCACAACCCCACCTCCCCCGCCATCGATGACCGTTTCAACTTGGGAAAGTTCGCTGGCGAGACCGGGTCGAGATGGGAAGCAACTGTGCAAGCTTTTTCGTCGCCGTCATGACAAACCTGCTCTTGCATGCAACTCCACGGAAAAGGGCCTTCATTGCAAGTCCTTTCAATTGCTACTATCCGATCGCGGGAAAAACGGCATTTTTTCGATCGATGTTCCCCAGCTTGAAGCAAGTCAGCAACGGCGCTCCTCAGTTGAGACTGTAGCCCAGCGCCATCATGTGCACGCCATACCGCAGCACACAACGCCTTTTTGCGAACCTCTCAAGACCTCGCCGAGAAAGCCGACTCGGCCCCGGCCGGGAATGCCTGGGACTGCCTTCCTTCGAGTGGCCACAGTCGTCTTATGCGGGGAGGATGGGAGACCCTGAATCACGCGCATGACAGCATCTCCATTTCGACCACAAAGTTTTTCTTCCCCGAATAAGCCGCCCTCAAGGTCTTGCATTTGATGGCGCCCTCGAACAATCGCACAAGCCGAGCTTGCCGGTTCGAACGACAGAGCATTGGGCGGTCACACATGCAGCAGAGTACCTTGTTGTCCTCGTGCTTGTCCTGCTGCAGTCGCGGTGGTGGCTGCTGTCATGTGGTTGCAGGCTTGTAGCGGGCCAAGCTCGGCAATCTGCGGAGGGACCGGAGGGTGCTGACATCATGCGCAGGGTCCTCTCCGCCCAGCGGAGAGGAAGCGATCCATCGCTACCGGAAGACGGGATGCCGCATGAGATGAACTGAAAGTCTGTTGGCTCAGCAACATCATGATGCGAAGCAAAGGCCTCCAAAGGTCTCGATCTATGATCGGTTTCAACGTAGGTGCAATCCAGAGATCGGCATCCTCAAAGACGCCAGACGGAGCATCTCCGCTGAGTGCGGAAGTGCAACAAGCCGGCTAAACGCTGGGCCGCTTCAACGTCAATGCCGTGTCTTGGTGACGAGCGCTTCTGACATATCAGCTGAGAACCTTCTATTTCTTGTTGTCAACAGGTGCAGGTCCTTCTGTGAGGGATGGGCTTGGGTCACCGTGACCCGGCTTGCTAGGCTGCTAGGACAGTTTCGTGGTGCGCTGCACTCTTACATATGGCCCGGGCCAGCGGCCGAGACCTGAATGCCGACCACCAGCTCCGGGCTCCACTTGGCGGAGGGACCGCCACTCGCGCCGGAGCTAACGCCGAGGTGCCGAGTCCGGTCTGCAACACATCCGACAAGGCTGTCCGCTGCCGCAAAAGCTTGTGCAGAAGAGATCGGCGACGGCCCCCTCCCATGATGAGATCCGCTTCGTTTTCAACGGCCTTTGTAGCCCTAAGAGAGCCCTGACCGGCGGAGGTCGTTCTCCGGCCGGCTCCGTAAGACCGTACGTCTCCACGGCTCCGGGCCCGGTCCACGACCGTGTCAGCCGTACAAGTAGAAACACCAACATCTTTCCAGCCAGCGCAGCTACGCGTCACTTTCCCACCCCTTCCTCCACCTGAACCCAACGTTGAAGACAGCCTCGAAGTGCCCCTGAAACCATGTCGCCTTCATCCAATGTCCCCATGCGCCAACTCGGGCGAGATGGTCCAGTCATCCCCATCCAGGGCCTCGGTCTCATGGGGCTGAGCTGTGAGTCCGCAAAGAAACATCCGCAACACGACGGCACGGGCTGACATTTGTCCAGGCTTCTACGGAGAAACCCCTTCCGACGAGGAGCGCTTCAAGCTCCTCGACCGCGCCCACGAGCTGGGCTGCGTGCACTGGGACTCGGCCGCCCTGTACGGCGACAGCGAGGACCTGCTGGGGCGGTGGTTTGAGCGGACGGGCAAGCGGAAGGATGTGCGTTTCCCCTTGAACTCCACGAGGTGTTGAGGTGTTGACGACGACGGCAGATCTTCCTCGCCACCAAGTTCGGCAACTATGTCCGGCCCGACGGCGGCCGCGAGTTCCGCAACGACCCCGAGTACATCCGTGACGCCGTCAAGGAGAGCTTGCGGCGGCTCAAGACGGATTACATCGACCTGCTCTACTGGTAAGTCACCCTTCAATTAACACTTACCCCCCTCAATTCTCCACCCAGAGATAACCTACCTTACCTCACTGACCTTTCCCAGCCACCGCATCAGCGGCAAAACCCCCATCGAAGACATCGTCGCCACCATGCAAGAATTCGTCGAGTCCGGCCAGGTCCGCTACCTCGGCATATCCGAGTGCGGCGCCGACACCCTGCGCCGCGCCGTCCGCGTCTTCCCCATCCACGCCTACCAGATCGAGTACAGCCCCTTCTCCATGGACATTGAGCGGCCCCCGCTCGACCTGGCGAAAACCTGCCGCGAGCTGGGCATCGCCATTGTGGCTTACTGCCCCCTCGGCCGCGGGATGCTCACGGGGAAGTACAAGTCTGTTGATGATTTCGCCGAGGGCGATTTCAGGAGGGCGGTGCCGCGGTTTTCGAAGGAGAATTTCCCCAAGAATATGCAGCTTGTGGAGGAACTGAAGAAGATTGCGGAGAGGAAGGGGTGTACGCCCGGGCAGCTGACGCTGGCGTGGATGATGAAGCAGGAGGGGGTGTTTCCCATCCCGGGGACGAAGAGGATTGCGTATTTGGAGGAGAACTTTGCGGCGAATGAGGTGTTTGCGAGCTTGACGGATGAGGAGGAGAGGGAGATTCGGAGGGCGGTGGAGGCGGCTGAGGTGACTGGGGCGAGGTACCCTGAGGGTATGATGGGAGGGCTGGTGAAGGATACGCCGCCTAAGGAATAACAGGCAGGGCAGATGGGGGTGAGAAATTCACATCAATCACAACTTGAACTCAACGAACAAAATGAAGACACTGGAGGCTTGTCGAAGCATTGATGGTCATACCCTGATTCAGGGGCTCAGACGGCACTCGACAGGCGGATATAGGAGCACAGCCAATGCTGAAGAGTATTTCAAGTAAGCCGTCCCGCATCGGTCATTTTCTTCCCGTCCGTCGTCACCGAGAGGGACGGTCCATAACCCAACAATAACCATGTTGATGTAGAGGAGGGTTGCCTTTCCGACCTTGGCAGCTTACATACGTTCCCCTTGCAGACGGGAGGTAAGGCAAATAATTTGGCAAAAGCCCTTCCTCCTGTCAGCTCCCTTCTTGAACTCTTGGCTTCACCAATACTCAATGCTTCGGACGGCGGCAAATATGGGAAACGGGCAACCGGCAGCTGAGCTTACCACGGAGTCCGAGGTGTGTATCAGAGAACATGAAGGGGGATGGGATTCGATATAAAGTATAAAGTGGTCTGTGAAGAATTCCAACGCGCCCTGTTCCCTGTGGTATCTCTCAGGGGCTAACTCTTCCCTAACAACACACGACGCGCTTTATCCAGCATCCAAACGCGAATATGCCCGCCCTCGCCAGTCTGCGCTCGTTCGTGGGTCACTTGCTCCGCTTCCTGGCACCCCGTACCGCCACCGACAATGCCGGCCACTGGCAGCCCGACAAGCCCATCATGCTCCGCCAGTCCGGCGGCTTCACCATCGGCGGCAAGATCATCCCTTCCCCCTTCAACCCCAACATGACGCTGTCCTGTGACCACGGCTACGTCGAGTACTTCCACCCCTGGCGCCCGCGCAAGACAAGCATCGTCATGTGGCACAGCAGCAGCACCCAGACCTTCCAGAACCGCTGGGACGGCGGCGAAGGGTTCAAGGACAAGTTTTTGCGGCGGGACTACCCCGTCTACCTCTGGGACGGCCCGCGCGTCGGGCGCGCCAACTGGGCTTGTAATGCGACGTTCTACGCGCCGGATTACCGCGACCAGGGCAACTTTGTCGCGTGGAACTTTGGGCCGCAATACCCCGACTTCTGGCCCGACGTGCAGTTCCCGACGGAGAGCGAGTACGCGTGGCAGCAGGCCACGAGCTCGCGCTACGTCGAGTACGATTCCGAGGCCAGCGTGCAGCTCGAGACAGACGCGGCAGCCATTGCGGCGGACTCGGGCAAGCTCGGCACGGATATCGTCTACCTGACCAACTCGGCCAGCGGGCTGCGTGCCCTTGTCACGGCCGTTAAGAGCAACACGACCAACATCAAGGGCATTGTCGCCTACGAGGGGTACGGCCAGGTCTTTCCCGACGACGCGGGCATCGAGCCTGGGGCTGGGGTCAACCCGTTTGGTCCTATCATTGTGCCTCTGGAGGACTTCAAGAAGCTGGCCAAGATTCCTGCGATTCAGTTCTTGTGGGGAGACCACAGGGACGAGAGCTACACGTTTCTCAACCAGTCGAGGCAGGCGGCGGCGCTGATTAACAAGTACGGTGGGAATGCCCAGGTCATCAAGCTGGGTGAGGAGAAGGGGCTGAAGGGGACGACGCATATTGCTTTCGCGGATATGGACAATGACAAGGTGGCTGATCTGTTGGATGAGTTCTTGGAGGAAAATGGGCTGTCTCGTTATGCTCATCATCATTGAGCGAGGCAACTTGAAGTCTTTGTGGACGAGCTCAGGGGTCAAGTCATGACTGAAGTTGCAGCTACAGCAGTTCAATAACAAAAGCGCCTGTGTTTCGACGATTGACTCGGTTAATTTGTCATTTCCTGCAAGACAGAGAGTTAACATTGAGCTAGAACTGCGCATCATCTGGGTGTCTGAGACCGAGCAAGCTCATTACCCCTGAGCCGCCTCCTCATACACGCTCGTATCAACAAACTTCTCCAGATCCGCCCTCGAGAACGCCTGCCGTCTGTCCGCCTTAGCAAGATACTGGTCCTCATACACCAAATAATCCACCAACCCCTTCCCCAAACTCCCCGGCCCCCAAACATGATCCGGCCAGACACTCTTCAGCACCGACGTATCCACCCCAACCTTCTGCCCAACCGTGGCATACACACTATCCGGCTTGTTCCGAAACACATCATACGTCTGATTCAGCGCCCTCACAAACGCCACAATCTTCTTCCTCGCCGCCGCATCCTGCAATTTCTCCTGCGTCGCATAGAGACTGTACACCTCGCGATAGACAGACGCATTCTTGAAGAGGACTGCATTCTGCTCGCCAATCTCCCTCACTCCAAGCTCCACGGCAGTCTCCCATATGCCGAAAGCGTCAATCTTCCTGCTCTTCAGCTGCGCGGGGAAGGTGTCTGACCCGCATGGCTCGCGCATGCACACGTTACCGGTGACGGTGGTGTAATCATTTTGGGAGAGGCCAGCGGTAGCGAGGAGCTGACGGACAAATACCTCTGCCGAGGTGCCCGGCATGGTACCGATGCGTTTACCCTTCAGGTCGGAAAGTGTGGTGATGCCCGCGGCTTTGTTGGCTACCAGACGGTAGGTGACCTCGACGATGATGCCGATGAGGCGGTAGTTTTTGTTGCGGACGTAGTTTTTCAGGCCCTGGGTCTCGGCGTTGGCGGCGAGGTCGACGGTGCGGTCGGACAGGTTGGGCACGCCGCCGTTGGTGAGGGTGACGGTGTCGCCTTTGTAGAAGTTGCTGGCTGCGTAGGCGAGGGGGGTGTGCTCGATCCATTGCTGGCTGCAGGCTACTTTGAGGGCTTGGGCCTGGAGGGAGAGGAGGGAGGGGAGTAAGGTGAAGAGTTGTAGTGCTTTCATCGTGTAGAATGGCGCAGCTGCTGGTGTCGACAATGGGCAGTGTTCCGCTCAGGGGTTCGGTCGAGTCGATTCAGGGGTAAACAACTTCCACGCCACACAAGCACATCTTGGCTTTTTAAGGTTCGGCGTCAAACCATGCGTAGTAATTGGGACGGCGACATTAATCTAGAGCAGATGCGGGGATAATACGGCAAAGTTCCAGAGACCGTCGACAGTGTGACGGTGATGCCTCGTCGGCAATTATCATGCTGTGTCGGCATTGACACCGCTACTGGACGGCACTGGGACGGACTTGAGCCATGTACATATGCTTGTTCTTTGGGAAGGTTTAATGAGTATTAGTAACAATCATTTACTAATGTTCCATTTTTGGCACGGAGGTATCATCCGCATAGGCCCTGACTCGAATGGAGAAGTTGGTTGGTGTTTAGATTGGAAGCACTTGAAAGGACACCCACTGGCCATCCAACAGGGCTTATCCAGACAGATATTATCCAGGGACGTTGATTCCTATTTCAAGAGCAGCAGAAGCGCATCAACCCCTGGGGAACCTCCTCAAGCTGCCAGACGACACCCATCTTAGGCAGGTGATATAGATCTGGGCTGTCAGGGGTCCTCGTGGCATCACATGTGTTGAGGCAGACATCCGGTGCAGTAGAGAGCTTTGCTAAGTTCCGACGACTGGGCCAACTGACAGAAAGACAGAGGCTTCTTTGATCCGGCCAACAACCAACGCCACCGTCCCACCCTGCAGATGTCTTTTGCCTAATTCAACCAACAAACACATGCTCCTCACCAACGTCAACCTCCAAACTGAAGGGTCGAAAATCCCGCTTCCCTTCTTCATGTTGAATCTCCGCAGCACGTCTCGCCCTCGCCAAAATCCGCACTCAAAGACCCAAGCACATGCATGCACTGAGGAAGGGGTTTAACTATTATCTTTAGAAATGCCTCTCGAGACCCTCCCACCCGAACTCCTCCACCACATCCTTGCCTCCACCTCCTCCCTCGCCGACCTCTCATCCCTCGCCTTTACCCACCCCCGCCTCTACGCCGTCTTCCGCCGCGAGCAAGCCGCGCTGATGTACTGCGCCCTGGCAACTGATCTCGGGCCTGTCATGGCCGACGCGTTGGGTCTTGCCGAGACCCAAGTGCTGGATGGGACGTCTCGCCGGTTTGTGGCGATGCTTGGGGAGGTGTTGGATCTTTATGGCAGGTATCTCGAGAAGGAGGGGGAGCGGGGATATCCTTCGGCTCGGAGGGTTGAGTTGGAGTTTGTCCTGCGCCTGGCGAGGTGGTACCGTGCTGTGTCGTTTGTTACGGAGGTATATCTGGAGTGTCAGTTGAGGTTGTTTGAGCGGGAGGTGCGCCCGTCGTTGGGGATCTTGGGTATCTCGAGCGATAGTGAGCCGTCGTCGTCCGGTTGGACAGAGGAAGAGGCAGCGATGGTGAAGGAGGTGGTAGGCAGGGCGGTGGTGGCGCCCCCGAGCGGGACGGAGCGTCTACGCGTCCTGCGGGCATTCTACCGGCTGCAGATAGTGCTGCTTGTCTGGGGAAGCCCGTGTTTCTTCGGTCAGGGGGCGTTCCGCCCCGACGTTACCAGTGCCAACTGGCGGCTTTTTGGGTTGTGGGAGGTGTGGGAGGTGCAGCAGGTCTTCTGCGCTGGAGTCTTCTACCAACGGTTCCGGTGCCAGTTTGCGGACGTCTACCTTGGGAGAGACAGTGACGACCCAAGAAGGAGACTCTTGACAGATCGTCTCAGGTTTGGGTTTGACGAGTTTCGAGACTTCGTCCGACAAGCGCGGCTTACAGACGACACTGCCTGGCAGACAGCGCTTGACAGGGCGTCAACTCTCCTGCCCACGGTGGAGGCGGCTGGGGAGGAGGAGGGCCGTGCCTTTTCCTGGTTTCGATGCCGGCTGTATCAGGACTACAAAATATGGCGCCTCCCAGAGCGACACAGATTCCGGAAGTCTTACCGCTTCCTAGGGGACTCTGTTGGCGCTGTCCCCTTTGGCTGGGTGGATGCCTTGGACGGACATCTTGAATATGACTATTGGGGAGTGATGGGCGGGATCTGGCGCGAGGGCAAACCGACGCAGGGGATTTGGTCCCGGTTGGGCTTTGTCATGTGGGATGCGCCACGGGTCGGAGCGTTGAAGACATCGTTTTTCCTATGGCATTGCAAGACTGGCTGGGCACGCTCGGGAAGAAGTACCTGGAGTGCTGACCCTGCTTGATGAAGTAGATCAGATTGCGATACGCGGGGTTCTAAGAGTGTTCAATGTCAGATTCGGACCAAGGCTTCTTTCTGTTTTAACGGGGTGCCAGCGAGACCCCTTGAGAAGATTAAAGCCACAGTGCAGCCGCTGTGTGTATGGGTTGGACATAAATATTTGAGGCCCTTGGTACTTGATGGCAAACTGAATTGGAGCTGTTAATTACAGATGCCGGAGAGTAAATCGACACTAGATGCACATGGTGATAATTTGGTTGAAGCCATGAGACATTGAAAGGTGCTCGGTTATGCGAACGAATGCCTAATATCGCGCAGAAACTGCACCGATCATAACAGAAGAATATCCAAACGGGGTTCCGAGAAATGGCTCCCTGTGGGTGCTTGTTGAAGCTTTCCACCCCTGGTGTTCGCCCGAGTTTCGAGGGACCCAGATTCCTCGGGGATGTCCCCTTAATTCTCTCACTTCTAGGATGATATTCAAGGTGAGGTGACTGAGAATGAGAAGAAACTGAACAACCCCTCCCCATCATCGTGTAAGACGGGGCACACTCGCTGTCCATCACCATCGACAAATAAGCACAGGGGTCAGGGTTGGGTTAAAAAAGGGCAGACAGGCCATGACGTTTGTGTGATCGAGCTGGTCGCACCACATGTTCTGGACGCCGTCGCACTCGAGCAGGCCCAACTTGTCCTCTGTTCCCTTATACGTGCAGGAGAATCCCTCAAGCTTGAAAGGGCCGAGCGTCGGCGGAAAACCGGGTGACAAGCCCGTGGCTGTGAATGTCGCCTGTTCGAAGACGGCACCATCAGCGCACATGTGGATGACGTCGTTCAGGGGGGCCGCAAAAACGGTCCACCACCGCGACCAGTCGCCACCTATGTCAGTTGTCGTGAGCAGCTCCTCGAGGTAGATCTCAATGAAGGCGTGAGATGGTGTGGGCGACGGCAGTGTAGGTGGCGGCGTGTTGGTGGTTGGTGAGGCCGTGGCCCACCGGGTGCACGTCGTCGACGTGATGCAGGCGGAGTGTCCACCGGGACCCATGGCGCAAGTTGACACGGCGCCGCTGGCGAGACAGCTTCCAGTTGGCGTAGCTCCGGGCTTGGTGGTGAGCGAGGGAAGATCCGTCGGTATCGTGCAGACCTCGACCGGGACGCAGACGGTGTGGGCGCCGCTGCCGTTGCACTCTGTTGTCGTCGTCTTGAAGGCACATCCCCCTGTGTTGACGGGGTCCGTGAAGTCGGGCGGCTTCCCAGTTGGATTGGGTTCGCAGTAGAAGCCAGTGCAAAGAGTGCCACACTTGGTTGTGCAGGTCGGCGACGGCTTTCCGGACTGGTACGTGATGGTTGGCCCAACCTGGCCACCAGCGCCCGAGGGATATCCGCTGCCATCTCCGTTGCCCTGCACAGGTTCGCCGCCGTTTGGTGAGAGCGTGCCCAAATCCGCAGGAAGCGGGTCTCCGCAGACGTCGTCGCCGGCAAACGGACGGTCGAGCAGGCACGAGTGATCAAACACCTGAGCGTTCCAGATGATAGGCTTGATGTCTTGCAGGCGACCGGACCGGTCAGGCGGAACGCTGGGGTCGCTGATGTAAAGGCGTCGATGGAAATGGTAGGTGAGGGCCTTGACATTTCTGGGCCTTTGGAGCTGCGTCTTCCATGGCTCCGGCAGTGGGAGCCCACGGTAATAGGCGACCAAGCCAGCAACCAAAGGAGCGGCTGCAAGGCACAGTAAGCAGCTGGACCAGACCACAGTTGGGCCGCAAGAGAGGTACATGTCACAAAACTGGAACAGGTGCACATACCGTAAGAGGTTCCGAACCGGGCTTTGTATCCCCCCGACTCGGTAGGGATATTCGCCTGCGATCCTCTAGTAAGATATGCCCGGGAGCAGGTTGTTAGCAAAGAAGAAGAGAAGACAATCTAGGTCGTGATCGGAGGAAAGCATGCTGCTTACGGTGCGTGTGTGATCCAGTCTGCGTAGCTACTCCTGCTGTTTCGTCGGCAGTTCCTGTCGGTTGCTCCAACGACAATCAAGTTGGACAGACCCTCCGTCTCGAGGAACTTGGCCGGAAAACGTTGGATGCCAATGTCGGTATCCCCACTGTTCCCCGATGCTATGACCAAAGCTGTATTAAGATTGTCGAGTTCTCGAAAGATGGCCACTGCGGGTGTCGGAAGGCGAAGCCTCCATCAGCATGTCTGCATCTTCAAAACCAGAAGCTTCAAGTTCCGGTTGAATGGGCTTACCCATCATGTCGTGAAACGGCTCTGGCATGTAGATTCTCCTCCAGGCGAACGACATATTGACAACGGACCTGCCAGCACGCCCCTTGGTGGCGATGTCGTCGGCGGCGTTGAGCAAAGACTCGAGGAACCGCTCAATGATTACCGTCTCGCCCTTACTGACGGAGGCAGTGATGCCGTCCTCGATCAATTTTTTGTCGAGGATTACGGCAGTCGCTTTCCTGGCGATGCCGAGATTCTGTCCAACGATTTTGGCCGCCACTCCGGACCCGTGCTGGAGGTTAGCCACATGGTCGTCCTGGGCGTAATCCGCCCCCGGCCGATGTTCGATGGTGGCCCCCTGAAACTCAGGATGGTTCTCCCAGATGCCGTCCTCGACAATGTAGACATACTGCCCCGTGCCAGCCGACTCGTGGTAGAAGTAGCTGTAGTCGACCTGACCCCTGGCCTGGTCGCGGACGCGGCGGATCCTCGTGTCCCCGTACCAGTCACCCCTTTTCGGCGTCGAGATGTGGGAGAGTTCCCAAAAGGCCGTCGTCTGCTGATCACGCTTGCCGATCAAAGTGTGATTGTGCCTGGCAGCATCCTCGGAATCCATTCCCTCCTCCTCGGAGTCCATCTCCTCGCCAATGAACGGATTGGGAACGGCGTCCACGTTTCGCCTCCACTGGCTGTAGTGGTAAGCGAACCTTACCTGTCGTGGTTAAGCCATCCTGTGTTAGTATCGAACGACCGCAGTGCCGGTGTACAGCTCACTTACGGGCTCCAAACTTTGCAGTTCCTCCAGCTCAAACTTCCAGGCCTCCTCGATCCAGAAGTAGGCCGTGAAGCCCAACGCGGCGGACCTCACCTCGATGAACGTTTGTTGCTGCTGTTGCAGTGTGGCCCGAATGATCTGCATGCCAGCCTGGTTTTTAGGGTCCCATGGATAGACAATGGCACCCGCGGCCTCGTTTGGAAAATGGCAGTCATCAGTACCGGTACTCCGAGGAGCCACATTGGCCGTCGCGCGCGTGGCCGCATGCACTGCTGTTCCAGGCACAGCTCTTCCGCGTTTCGTCTTTGTCGCCAGCGAGCAGGTCGAGACCTGGGTGGCTGTGTTCTTGTTCTCGACATTGCAACCAAGAATGGTGGCGCATGTCGCGCTGGTCGAAGTAGAGGTCGTTGTGGTCCCTCCAGACACCACGTCGATGAACGAAGTGGTCGTCGAGCAGACCGATGCGCTCTTTGTCTCACAGGGCTTGTCAGGGTTCGATGAGTAGGTCGGCACGAGATCGTCCCCGATGCTGAGAGTTGATTAGTTCGATGGTAATTAAATCCAGAAAGCAGCTAGCAGTGAAGAAGCCAGGAGGGAAGACTAACGTAATTGGCGGCCACGGGGGAAGGGGGTCTTGGATCTTCCACCCTGGCGGAAGACGGAACAGGTTGATAGGGGGCGGGCCACTGTAAATGAGTTAGTCAGAAACCGACATGTGCAATGGGCTTAACTTCACGATGTTGAAAAAAAGGGAGAAAGAGGGGGGGAAGGGGGGGAAGGGGGGGGAAAGGGGGGAAAGGAGAGGGGGGGGGGGGGGGGGGGGGGAGGGGGGAAAAAAAAAAAAAAAAGAAAAAAAAAAAAAGAAAGAAAAACCAAGAAGGAAAGAAGAAAAGAAACCGGCAGTGTTCTCACGGAGGATAGATGCCAGGCGGCAGGAACCACGCCCATCCCTTGATGTCGATGCCATCCCAGCTGATGCAGATCCAAAAGAACCAGATCTTGCACGGCGTCTCGCTGTGGTCGTCGTTGGGCTGAGGCCTATCCACCCTCGTCGTCACCGGGTAGATGGCTCCTGGCGGCCACTCGGTCCAAATCGGGAGGGGGGCCGGAGTCGTCGATGTGGTTTCGGAAGATGGAAGAGCTACCCCGACAACTGTCGTGCAGTCAACCGTGAATGTCGTTGTCGTGGCTGTGGGGATTACGACCACCGCAGTGGTGCTTGGGCAAGCAAAGTTGATGGTTGTGACGCCCGGACACGGAAGTGTCACCGAGGTGGCTGGTGTCTGGAACGAGTAGACTGAAGATGGAGGACAGGACAGCGTGATCGGGCTCATGGTCGGGGGAATCTGGATCGTGGTTGTTGTCGGCTTTGAGGCTGTGATCGCAGTCACGTACGGCGTTACAAACGGGATAAACAGCGTCCCATTAGAAACACCGCCGGCCCCCGAAGCAGTTGAAGCCCATGGTCCACCGTGGCTTGACCAGCCAACTGGTGGCCCTTCGGTAATTTGCGGCCATGGTGGGAGACTCAGAGTGCGTTGGGTTGTTTTGCCGTCCGGACCTGTGACGGCGATTGTCATGGGTGGGATGTCGATGCTGGGCGAGGGTACGAAGCCGTATCCCGTGGCCTGACCAGAGGTGACGTTGACGTTGGAGTATCCCATTGAGTTCGTTGTAATGGGACTGGGAGAAAGTGTCACAGTCGTCGTGGTGCCGGCGCCGGAGCCAACTTCAAGAGATGTCGTGTAAGGGGGAATGCTGATGGTCGTGGTCGATATGGAGACTGGTGGAAGCACCATGATGCATGGCGCTGTGCACTGGGCCGTGTACGTGGTGAAGACCTCGGTGCCGATGTAGACAACCTCGTAGTCGTCGTCGCCATCGATCGGAACCCAGACGCTCACTTCGGTGGTGAAGCCACTGGATGGAACCATGTTAGCTCAGTGCAACCAGCTCTCTCATGGCTCGTCCATCGCTGTCAGACGTACCTCTGTGTGTCTTTCTGCTGGATAGAAGTCTGCTTCGCGCCCGAGGCCGCTTGCACTGCGCCGACGGTGAAGATGTTGAAGATCACGACGTGGTCCGAACCCCTGACCTGAATCAGGCGCTCCTGACAGTCAAAGGTACCGACACAGGTCTGGTCGTAGTTCTGGAAGAAGCTGTATGTGCCTGCGCTGTGGACGTAAATATTGGATGAGTCGACGATGCGCAAGGCCCACGCGTTGCGGCATGTGTCGGTCTTGCAGTCCTCGAACTTGGGGTCGGCAGGGAACAACGAGGAGTTTGCGGCGGCATCAAAGGGCTTGGGTCCAACGGGATCAGGTTGATAGTAAGGGGTCTCCGTTTGAATGTGGCCCAGATAAACCTGCATGGGAGATGTTGGTCAGTGAGATAAAAAGGGGTAGTGCCCAGGGGTAGAGTTGATCACTTACATCCTTCGCCTTGTAGAGTTGATACTGGTACAAGGTGCTGTGTTCCGATCCCGTTCCGATAAACCAAGACGGTCCCTGAGACTCAATGAGAGTTCCCCTGCCAGTGTACACACTGATTTGGTTTGCGGTCGAGTCCCACTCGTCGTACATGTTCATGTCGTTGTCGCTTGAAGATCGTCAACGACGACGCTCAGGGGCTGCCAGCATGAAGGGGTAAGTAGAACTCACTGGTCGGCGGTCCACACCCACACGTTCTCAAAGTATCCTGATCCTTTCGACGTGACATGGAACAACAGAGAGGCAGCAATGCACTTCTCGTTGTACCCCAATTTGGGGCAATCGGTGACAGTCAAGTCACTGCCTGTTGCGCCACCAACTCGAAAGTGCGAATCCCACATGGCAGCTAGATTCTCTCTGTTAGCAAAGACTGGAGGAAAAGGAGGGTCAGAGTTTGGGGGTGAGCGTTACCTGACCCCTGAGTACTCTCGCGGACATTCCACTCCATCAGAATCGCACCCGCAGTTGCCCCTTTGACGGTGAAGAGCATCTCCACAATCTCCAAGACGCCGGAGTCCCCAGGTTGTCCCACCTGGACCATGACTTTGGGATTCCTGATGTCGCCAAAGTAGCTGCCCGTACCCATGATCTAATAGGGGCAACATAGCGTCAGCATTGTTACCATTTTTCCAATGAAAGGGGGCTTACCTGGGACCAACTCGACCCCTGAATCCTCGAACCCACCGGCACCTTGACGGTCCCCTGAACCTGATAGATGCCCGCCGGGAAGAAGGCAACCTTCCCCTGCTTCACAGCGCTCTGGAGGAAGGAGTTGATGGCCGCCGTCTGGTCGCCGGAGCCGTCGTTTTTGATCCCCTGAGCCGTGGCAACAAGGAAGTCACCCACCCCCAAAGTCTCGTACTGCGGACGCGACTTGGCGAAGAATGATCCACCGCTGGTCAGGAGGCTCGCAGGACGGCTCGGTACACCACCGACATTGCCGCTCTGGTAGCGGCCCTGACCACCGGTATACCGCTGGCCAACGGCCCACAGCAGGACCGTGCTGGAGGCTGGGAGAAGGGTCTTGCCATCTGTTGTCTTGACGATGACGCCGACGTTGCTGGTTACCAGGTTGTCAATGACCATGTTAGGGGGCGCGTCGCTGCTGGCATCAGTGAGGATTCCCGTGGGCACGTTGCTGAACTTGCAGTCGATGAACGAGACAGATCCAACGCCCTGTTTGGTGATGCCTCCCTTGCCGCTGATGTTGAAGGCCACGGACCCGCCGTCGACGTCGATCTGCTGCCAGTTGAAACCCCAGTCCCAGATCATCTGCACCGCCTGGGTGCAGCCGCGGAACTTGAGGTTGCGAGCCGTGTACTGCTGGGATCCGGCCCGCCAGCCGATGGCGCCGCCCTGGAACTCGAGGTCTGAGACGAAGCCGCCGGAACCATTCTCCATGAAGATGCCCACATGGGTCCTTTTGCCGTTGTCCGTCGGCATCTTGAAGAGGAGGTTCTGCAAGGAGCAGGCCTGGGACACTTGCCACTGTACATGTGCCAGATGACCTCGTCAGCAATCGTTTTCAGGCAAGCAAGCAAGGGAAGTTTGGGACCGAGAACATACGTGAATGCCGGTTGGACTCAACGGCTGGCCAGCGTCGTCCGTCTGCGAAGGCATCTTTGTCATATCAAAGACGAAGTTTCTAATCTGCCTGAAAAACTGGTTCTGATTCACGTACTAAGCAAACTTGTCAGTCCAACAACAACAACAAAACAACATCCACAAAGCAAAGAATGGGAAAAGAAAGGAAGTAAGAAAGAAAAGAAAAAGGAAGGCGAAAAAAGAGACAAATTAAGAACAAAACGAGAATATCAGGCCTGGGGATGTCTCCTTACCCACTCAGCACCGGAACTGCCACAGTGAACGTCGTGTCAGCTCTCCTCTTTCTGTCTTGGTAATTGTCGAGGGCACGGCCTGGATCACTTACCCTCCCGGAACGTACGGGTCAGTGTCGATCAGAGCAATGCCCGAGAAGCTCTCGCAGCCAAGAATGGTCGGTCGGTTGGTGGGATGGCCGATGAACTGCGTGTAATAGAGCCTGAAAGAGAATCCTGGTTAGTCGCATGTGAAACTCAAGGATAGCTTCAGCTTGGACGAAACTTACTGGACAATGGGGCGGCAGATTCTGTAAGTGCCGGGCTGGAAACAGGTTCTCATTGTCAACAATCTTAAACAAGACACAAGAACTGGAACTCAAGGGGGTCTTACCGGGAAGTAAACAATGGCGCCTAGCGTGAAGGTATTGCCACACTCGAGGCCGCATCGGTTACCATCCTGAATGGCTGCGTTGATGGCCTCGGTGTCATCGTGCACGCCGTCACCTTTGGCGCCGTAGGCGGTGACATCGCGGTAGAATTTGTAGCCACTACCTGCGAGAGGTTGCTGTGACGAGTCAGCCCCTGACCTCTGAGCCAAACAAATCCAGCGCAAAAGTGTCTCGGGGACAGTTAGGATACTCACCGATCCAAGCGGTGCGAGTGACGTGAGCCAGTAATCCGACGCCCGGCGTCCCGTTCGAGTCTCGCGCCTGAGGTTTCGAAAGCTGGTTTGTGTCAGATTGCCCCGAGGGCCAGACAACGCTGGCCGGGTGGCATTGTCGGTGATGGGGACGAAGAATGACCCGGAAGCGTCCCCGACAACGTTCTGGATGTAGTTGGACGTGTCATTTCCGGGGAAAGTAAACCGGTTGAAGCCGGGGAGGGAATGGTTTGGGTTGTTCAGGGCGGCCATGTAAGCCTCGAAGCTGCCCGAGTGCAACCACACGGGGCCATTTTGGGAGCCTTGAACCGTCAGTCTTCCTGATTAGAGAGCAGTCAATTTGTGAACAGACCTTTGTCAGGGGCGACTCCATGAGTGTTGTATGTGTTGTCCACCATGTAGGCAAAAGGGTCCTGGCGGTCCATCAGTCCATGTCAAGGGGTCCAGCAAGAGGGGAAGAACTCACTCGAGGCCCAAAGTTGATGTTGACCTCGATGGGAGACGTAGAGGCGTTCTGGCGGCGGGGATGTTGGAGAAATGCAGAAGCACCGGCTCCCAGCCAGCCTGTTGCCAGGCACAGAGTTCCAAGCCAGACCATCTTGACGAGACCCGGTGTCGGAACTCATCAAGGTTCGGGTCTTTCTCTTGGAGCTTGATGCTCTCCTGCTCCTTAGAGGAGGGGGTACATGAGCTAATAAGAGTCCAGGGCTGTCGGCGCTGGCTCGGACTGATCCGCGCTGGGACGGTTTCGCCTGTGACAAGCCGCGCTCAACAAGCCGCGCTCAGGGGCATGCGCCATGAGGCCATGCAAGGCACACCAGCAGTATTGATTGTCTGTCATCCGGGCTGCTCCAATGTCGGGAATGACTTTGTTGATTGCCATCGGCCCGAGTCCGTATTTCCGGTGGTGAAGGACCTTCACGGGTCGTTGGTCGTTAACCCGTATTATCCGCCATGCAGTTGGTGCTCGCGGTGATGAACAGAAGCCGTGGTATACGACGTGACCCATGCGTGCACCGCGTCCTTAATCACCGGTTTTATATTCCGATGCAAGACGCGTTGCACCCGGCGGCACGCGCCTCCTGGTGCCTGGTGCCTTGCATGATGGAGTGAAGGGCAAATGCAGTTGATGGACGGCACTTTGCTCGGAAAAGGCCCCGAGGCGGCGAAGCCATTGAGCGAGACCGAAATCGGGCGGAGATTCGGAAGGCTGACGTCCAGACATAAATGGGAGATGGTGCTCCGGAGGCATCTGAGATCGGGAGTTATCCCTCATCCTGCCTTAGTCACATGCAATCGACGCAATCTCAGGGGCTTCTTCTTTCAAGTTCAGATTTACCAGAGTCAGGCACCAACCCTTTCACCAACTCCTCCCACAATGCTTCCCAAGTTCATCATGACTCTGAGCCTCGCCGCTCTCCCCGGCACCGTCAACTCCGCCGTGCTGGGCCACGACCTCAAGCCAACCCCCCTCCAAGCCCGCGACTGCAACGGCGAGACAACCGCCCTCTTCTGCTACACCGAAGGCAACGGCACGCCCCAAAATGTCAACATCACCGACGTCGCCTTCATCGCCAAGTACCTCCGCTCCTACGGCCGGCAGATCAAGCCGGGCCGCTTCTTCACCATGAACGCCAACGACACGCAAGGGTGCGGCGAGTGGTCCGTCTACGCGCACCGCAGCGCCCTCGTCACCATCAAGCACATCAACGACACGATCGACTCGTCGGTGCTGTTTGAGGACATTGCCGCCACCATCGACGGCGGGGAGAAGGCTACCCTGGAGCAGCAGCAGAAGTTCCTGCTCGGGTGTGGAAGCGATGGAGGGGCGTTTGCGGTGCAGGCTAACGCGTCGAATCCCGCGTATTCGGCGGCTTCTTACGTGGCGGCAGGGTACAAGACGAGTGGGTTATTGGTGAAGGTTGTTAGCAACGCTCAATGAGTGTCCGTTTCCTGTGATGGCACGGTGAGGTTGAGTAAGGGTTGTCATTTGGATGGATCGCTGGAGCAAGTGTTGTTCTCAGATAACTTGAGCGTCCTAATTAGCTGGGAAAGGTATTTGGTAGCATTTAAGAGGTAAAAGCCTGCCGATTCCAGGCATCTCAAAGGAAGCGTGGCTGTCTTGGCCCCTGATGATACGCCACGCCTCATGATTACTATTCAGGAGATGTTGACTGTGGGCCCCGGCAATGCTTCCACGCTTAAAGCTGCTTTGTAAGGCGCCGCTAATGCTATCTCGAAACATTATTTTGTACAGGCTCTTTATGTTCTGAAACTAAGAGGCTGGGATTATTAACGGCGGGCTGAATAGTAAGCACTACTTGTTGGTCGCGTCGCCGTCACCTCGGGGCAGAATCCACTCTCTGCATGGGATGAGTAAGGCAGGCGCCTAAGTCTCAGGCGCCAGCGTTAGAAGGCGCCGGGCTCACCCACTTTCAAGGGCCAATGCTGGAACGGCTGTAGCATTGAACAAACTTGAGCCTTCGATTGGCCTCTCGCCATCGTTAACCTAGCCATGTTGCGGGAACCCGGGCAGACCACCGCGGGCAAAATAGACGCTTTGGAGACTAATTAGCCCGGAGAGATTACATGGCATGGCCAGAAACTCGTTGTCTATCAGACTAATAGAGGGTGACCAAACTGGAAGAGAAAGCTTAAATAGAGATGTCCTGCCCTCGAGTTCAGCTTGAGGGGAGCAACAACATCTCAACTTCATCTCTTCACAATCACAACGGGCGCCTTCCCCTGAACTCCTCGCTTCTCCATCCATACGCCCGTCTACCTCCTCGATAACACCACATAACATTGCCATGTCTCTCCCAAGCACCTTCAAGTACGCCGCCTTCACCGAGGCAGGCGGCCGTCTCAGCATTGAGGAGGCCCCGCTGGAGCTGCCCAGCAGAAACGAGGTGCTTGTCAAGGTCGAGGCCTGCGGCGTGTGTCACTCGGACATTATTGCTCAGCACAACGCCTTTGGTGCTGGCCTGTAAGTCGTCACTGTGTTGTTTTCCTCAAGGCCACGATGCTGACAGAGTGTCCCCCTAGCCCCCGGACCCCGGGACACGAGATCATTGGCCGTGTTGCTGCCGTCGGCGAGGGCGTCGAGCAGTGGAAGGTGGGCGACCGCGTCGGCGCCGGCTGGCACGGAGGCCATGATGGTGAGTGATGATGATGATAGTCCTGATATGTGACAGCGGAGGCTAATAACGCTTCTTGCGCCAAAGGCACCTGCGCATCCTGCAAAAGGGGGTTCTTCCACATGTGCGACAACCAACCCATCAACGGCATCACCCGGAACGGCGGCTGTACGTTGACAATCTTCCCCCTTCCCCTGGAACATAGACACAGGTCTAACCAAGAACCCAGACGCCGAGTACGTCCTCATCCGGTCCGAAGCCGCCGTCGAGGTCCCCGAGGGCGTCGACGCCGCCAAGTACGCGCCCATCCTCTGCGCCGGCCTGACCGTCTTCAACGGCATCCGCCGCATGAACATCGGCCCCGGCGAGACGGTCGCCATCCAGGGCCTGGGCGGTCTGGGTCACCTGGCGGTCCAGTACGCCAACAAGTTTGGCTACAGGGTCGTCGCCATCTCCCGCGGCGCCGACAAGGAGCAGTTTGCCCGCCAGCTGGGCGCCCACGAGTACATTGACACGACCAAGGTGGATGATGCCGGCGCTGCGCTCGCGGCCCTCGGCCGTGCGTCGCTCGTTGTCACCACTAACCCCCACGGCGAGGAGATTCCTGGGCTCATGAAGGGGCTTGGGCCGGTGGGCAAACTTCTGGTGCTGTCTCGTTAGTCTACCAAGCACAACTTGAGCTCCTGAGCTGTGAAGGGGACTGAGGGCTAATTGGATAAACAGTTCCCGGCGAGATCCCAATCAACATCAACATGATGGTAAGCCACTGCCAGACGATTACAAAACGAGCCGTAATCACTGACAGTTCTGCTCATAGACCATGAAAGGCCTGTCCGTCCACGCCTGGCCCACCGGTCACGCAGTTGACATGGAGGACGCGATCAAGTTCACACAGTTGGAGGATATCGACTGCCTGATTCAGACGTTCCCGCTGGAAAAGGCCAACGAGGCTTTTGGTAAGCAACACCTCTTCATTTCCCGTCGTTGCTGGCTATTATCACGGGTCACTGATCACCTATTTCTCCGCAGATGCCATGCTTAACGGCAGCGTTCGGTTCAGGGCTGTGCTCAAGATCGAGTAAAGGGGTTTAAGATGCGGTGACATGTCAACTTGAAGTCACGCGGAACAATGGAACAAAGGGAATGCGCCTGTGATACCTCACTTTTACCAAATTTATGGGATGGAGGCGTTGGTCAGTTGTTGTTGGCCTTTTGATGTTGCATGTGATCTTCGAGGGGTTGTTATCCGAATGACAATGTCCTCGAGGGTGCGTCACATCCTTGGGAACCACCAGCAGGAGGCGTTGGTCGACAGAGTCTACAGAGGTGGACAAAGAACTTGGAATTTCATTCCCCGGGTAGCAAGGGCTCATTTCAAGTTGGTCCTCATGGTATGTGACTCACTGTTGCCTCGAGCAGGGCGTGAGCTTGTGACATCAGACCCGCTTTGTTGAGGACCTGGTGGTCCTCAATCTTGTCAGCAGTCATTAAGGTACTTAAGGTACATCTATCTCGCTTATAAGCAATACTTGCTGCCCAACGCTGGGCCAGAGTCCGTCGGGTACCTCTCGGAGCTCTCGCATCTGCTTCCCGTTGTACTGGCTCAATACCTCCATGATGCCACCCGAAGCCTACCAGCGCTACGAGGAATACCCCCGGGCAGCGGCTCTCACATGGGAGCCCAAGCTTGACGAGAAAATCGAAGCTGAGGAACACTACCAGACCTTGCACAAGGAGCATGCGAGGCTGTTCAGTGATTCAAACCACAGGGTTGGAGTTCTCGAGTCGAGCTCCAACCCTGGCCAAGGTACGATTTGCGAGCACCCGTCTGGACAGGCCAGTGCTGAGGAATGTGGCCTAGAACCGGCGACGCATTACTTCACAGATGTGGACATGCTACGGGAGCATTTCGAGAGGCATCCCAAGCCACTCACTCGTCACGTGTAAGCACCCTCCCACATACTCATCACGAAAGAGTAAGAAGGGAGGCACCTAACTGCAGACACGATCCCAGGTTCATCGAGGCCAACAACTCGCGATCACCCCTGAACTGCTCAGCCAGCATGCTCAAGTGCGTTCTGACCTACCACCAAGAGCCTCCCTCCTTTCTCAAAGCCGTCTACGCCTTCGGAGACCAGGAAGAAGAGCCCAACGACAGGGGCCTCGCTAGCTTTGGGTGGGACTCGGCGTCCTCTCGAACCTACCCTTACCGCGCAGACGACTCGCCAGATGATCACGACTGCGAGGAGTGCTTGTGGTACCTCATCCAGTCAGTGGAGCACACGGGCGACCCGGATACCGCGGCGAGGTGGCCGTGGCGAATCCGACAGGCGGCTGTCTACCACTCGTTCGACTTCCGAACCGGACGATCCTTCTTCCTGACCATCAAGGGCAACGGGCTCTTTCGGGAGCAGATACAAGAGCATGCCAGCTCGCTGCTAATTGACGTGCCTGCAGGCGAGCAACAAAATCGAATGGAGGTGGTTGCTAAGGCACTTAGGGCGGCGCTGGCCACGCACCTGGTTTATCTCTCGTGGTGCGCTCGTCCTTGGGGCCAGTTCATCGAGGACTCTCGCAGCAGGGTGCGTTCGATCCTTGATCGTGCCATAACTGTGCCCCTTGACCAGGATATCGGCGCGCTACTCGAAGGTGTTGGACAAAGTCCAGGGCCTGGCGCACCTCAGCCGGGGCTGGCGTTGAGGCAGTTCCGCTTTGAAGACCTCCAGAGACTCTGCAGTCGCCACCACAGCATCCAGGATGCCTTGCTGACTGTGGCAGAGGCCGGCCGAGTGATCAAGACGGTGCGTCGGTACTACGAGAGCAAGACGACAATAGCTTCGGGGTACTCGGCCGGAGGGGACCGGGACATCGCCAGGTTCGCGAGGGAACTACGCTCCTTCTGTGAGACGCTCGAGACGGCGAAGCAACAGCTCAAGACACTGGGTTGCAAAGTCAGCGAAGGCATTGAGCTTGTGAGTAGAGGACTGGATTTACACGTACATGCACAGGTCAGCTAAACCGCCTCCAGCAAAAGAAGGGCTTGGACTGCCGCACGTGGGCCGAAAAGGAACTCAAACGCCAGCTTGAGGTGAAGTTGCAAAGCAGTGCCAGTGGCACTGCGAAAGTGCCGGAGATCGCGGCTCAAGAGGAAACGCCGCAAGTCGAGCCAAGGGATTGAGGTCTTGGATATTAGGAGGTCATCGACACCGCGAGGCAAGCTCTCGGGGTGCTTCGTAGATCAGCGAACACGAGAGAAGAATGAGCACGCAGGACTTGGCAAATCCGGTCCGAGAATAAACGAGTCAGACTTGATTCTCATGCGTTGGGGCGATTCTGCAGAATGTTGCAGAGAACGAGTCTAGATAAAACGAAGACCGTAAAATTCCCGCGTTTTACCACGATTTCGAGTCGGCATGAGTGTCGCAGCTTGGACAAGTCATTCCCATGAAAGCAAGTGAGGTGCTCTTCTCGTCAAAGTTGAAGGAAACACGACCAATGGCGGCGAGCTAAACCCCATCAGGCTATTTAGACGAGACAGATTCGGCTCGAATCCTGCTTTGATCGTCCTTGCAGCAAGTGGAACCTCGAGGAAAGCGCTGAGTGGCCTGCGCCAGCTGGCAGCACTCCGCCGCTCTCCTTTTCCACGGCAACGCATCGCTTCTCCCTCCAAGCCTCATCCCGTCGCACACCAACGGCGGAGCAACCAAACCAACAGGCCGGGATCATGGCCAAACAGCCCCGCGCTTTATGACGAAGTCGTTCTATCCAGCCGCTCGTTGATGCATCCCACTTCCCACTCTCGTTAACCCCCACCTTGCTCGATAATAATAATTCAACGCCGTCTCCGAATTCGAGTCCGACACGAGACGATCGATTGCTGTCGACCTTGCCTCGCCGGGCCTTTCGACATACTCCCGTCCTCTCTCACCTCCCGCTGACGACCACCGCCAACACCGCGGCCTCGACGTCTCCCATAACCACCCCACACGGGGCACCCATTTCTCCCGCGTCCGCGACCCGACCCATCCCTCCGAGCCTCGAACCTCCCGACGACAGCGGGCCCCGACCGGCCACCCCTCCGCAACCATGGGCTTCGGGGACTTCGACAGCATCTGCCACATGGCGCCGCTGCCGCTATGTTCGTCAATAGGCCCCATCACGTCGATCGCGAGCGGCGTGGGGATAGAACCGGACTGCTACGCGCGCAACATTGAGCTGGCCAACACCATCATCTTCCAGGGCGCCGCGAGCGCCATGCACATTGCCGCGCTGGTCATGACCGTGACCATGGTGCTGCATGTGCGGGGGAAGTTTACGGCTGTTGGTATGCAGGCCTTTTCACGCTTTCGAGACGGGGACATTGGCTGACAGTTTGACTCGGACAGGCCGAAAGGAGATCACGACCTTCTTCTACCTCTACATGCTCCTCACCTTCCTCTCGCTCTGCATCGACGCGGGCGTCATCCCGCCCGGCTCGTCGCCCTACCCGTACTTTGTCGCCGCGCAGGCCGGGCTCTCGTCGGCGACCGTCACATGCCTCATGATCAACGGCTTCGTCGGGTTCCAGCTGTACGAGGACGGCACGCCGCTGTCGCTGTGGATGCTGCGCTTGTGCTCGGCCGCGGCCTTCGTCATCACCTTCCTCGTGTCCCTGGCAACATTCAAGACGTGGGCCGGGCTCGGCCCCACCAACACGGTCGGACTGTTCGTGGTGCTGTACCTGCTCAACGCGATCCAGCTGTTCGTGTACGTGGTGCTGCAGATCCTGCTGGTGACGCGCACGCTGCAGGACAGGTGGCCTTTGGGCGACATCGCGTTCGGCGTCTTCTTTTTCGTGGTCGGGCAGGTCATCCTCTACGCCGCCAGCGCGCCCATCTGCAACGCCGTCAGCCACTACCTGGACGGCCTCTTCTTCGCCACGACGTGCAACCTGCTCGCCGTCATGATGGTGTACAAATACTGGGACTCGATCACTAAGGAGGACCTGGAGTTCTCGGTCGGCACGCGCATGAATAACTGGGAGGTGAAAGACCTGCTGCCTGAGGAGGACCGGCGAGCGACGGTGTATCATGATACGGATCCGTATGGACAGTCGAGCGCGTTTGATCACTCGTATTCGTCGCCTAGCCCGAACCGGCACTCGAGGTATTAGGGGGGCAGGAAGTGTGTGGCGAGTGGGTGTTTGGCGCCGCGGCATTGAGTGAGCCCAAAAGGAGTTGGTTGGTTTCTTGGGGGGGAGAAGGGGTTTCGTGGGGGCCGAAGCAACTGTGCCGCAGCTTTGTCCGACAGGAATGCGAGGCAGTGGAATGACGACTTTTTATCTTATTTCATCAGCATCAGCGTGTTGATTGCTTTCTTTTTCGTCTGGCGTTGGGTCGGTTGGTTTGAGGAAAGGGGGCTCAGGAACGGCTTGAAAGAAAGACTCGGAGTGATGGGGGTGGGAGCCCGAGACCTGGGACTCGACATCAAGTGACGACTGATAATACTGCTTTGCACGCATTTCCTAGTTTCTCAGTATACAGCCGAGTATGCTAGTTAATTCACCTTAATCTCATGCCTTTGGGTGCACCTGGCCACAGTGGCCAGCGGGAGAGTGTGCGTTGGCTGCCTGTGTGTGTGCGACTGCCATGGATGTTTTGGAGGTTCGAATGAACTTTGAGTCTTCCGATACCTCAACGAGCTCAGCAGACAGAGCCACTCTGCTTGAAAGGCATGGGACCTTTTTTGGGTGGTATTTAGGTACCTTAGCATTTGTTCTGCTAGCAGGAACTTTCAAACGGTTCCACCTGGCCCCTTTCTTCATCTCATGCGCGTGATTCATGTTCGGTTGGCAACATCTGGTCAAAACCAACAGATATAACGGCTGAGGCTTTGTTGATCGCTCCGGTCATCATCTTTACCGAAAGTGAGGTTTCGCTCAAGATTGGGGGCCTTCTCCTTTCGTACAACTCTGGTATTGCCGTGCCTCACTACCGTGACGCTACCCTTGGTTGGGTGTCAGGGCGGTCCCTTACATAGGTGGCGGTGGGCTCGCAAATAGGAGGCCCGACAATCCGCCGGTGATTTCCAGGGCCACCTATCAACCCAGTCTGGATCTTTCCGAATCCTAGCGGACACTTTGACCGCGACATCCAACAACCAAGCGCAAACCTACCTTATTCATGCTTACCTATCACCAACCTTCAGTCGCCTCAACCCGACCTCAACACGACCTCAGCCATCAATCGACATTAAACCCTTTTTCCATCCCTGATTGGGTTTTCTCATCTTGGCAAACCAGAAACCGAGCGACCCGACGGTGACTGGCGAACTATATCAAACCTACGGTAGTTCAGGGTGAGTTCTTTCGCACTTTTTCTTTTTCCTCAGCCGTCGCTTTGATTAACTCAGGGTCCAATTCGCTCATCGAGATAGCCCCGGAAAGAAAAAGCACGTGTGCGTGGGAGCTACTACCTTAGGGTCAGCCACAAAGTCCCAGCTTCTTGCAATCGCGACAACCACGTGTACGAAAATCTGCTCCCTGCGTTGCCGCACTTTTCAGCGTTGGGGACTCATCAAGTCGTCTCGTGTTCTCGACACATCGCGGGACTCTCGAGGCGACCATTCACGAGTGACGAATTCCATCATTTTCGACGGGCCTCGCGTGTTTGCCGGCTGGACGCGCCTTCCACATTGGTATGTATTCCCATTGCCTGCCTAATTAGCGCAGAGCAAACCAAATTTCTCTCCATCTGCGGTCACACCTCACACGCACTTCAGCTCGCCTGAGCATCTACCCGACCTGTCCGAGTCTGACATTTTCTCGGCAACTTGGCTTTCTTGGGCGCCTTTGCGGTGCCCCAAATAATTCTCAAAAATTCCCCGCGCTGACTTACGACCCAGATCCATCCACATGCCACGTTTTCTCACTACTTACGTCCGAAACCAAACCCAATAGTCTCTTGATGCCGACACCGACCTGACCAGCCACCCGTTCCTTCAATCGGACAACACGTCATCTCTCACTCACCTCATTCACCTTCATCCCCTTCCGCGCGCGACGTGCAATCAAGCCATCACTCCCATCCCTTGACACCCAACTTGAGCGACACTCATCATGTCAACTCCCGACCCACCACCGCCCACCACAATGGCCTCCCCAGATGCAGACCCCTCCCCCTGGGACGAAATCGAACACAACTACTTCACCAGCATGCGCGCCCACCGCGAACAAGAAGACCGCGAGCTGGAATCCTCCTTCCGCTCCCGCACCGAAGACCTGAGGCAGCAGATCCTCAAAAACTACAATGCTCAGACCGAGCTGCTGCGCCAGCTGGAGGCGCTGAAGCAAGACTATGAGGCACGGCTGGCGGAGCTGGATGGGTTGGAGGGGGAGCTTGAGGGGGTGAAGCGGGAGAGGGAGAGGGAGCGGGAGAGGGAGGATGAGGAACGGCGGGCGTGGTTTAGGACTTTTCGGAGGGGTGGGTTGGCTTATCGTGATCGTGGTGGGGGTTTGGGGGAGGGGCTTGAGGGGGAGCAAATGCGGGTTAATGGGGAGGGGGAGGGCTTTAGGCAGCCGGAGGCGGAGATGGAGGTTGTGGAGGACAGGATGGCTGATGATGGTCAGGCGATCAATGGGCGGGATGAGGGGTCAAGCGAACCAGAGATGGAGACGGTTGAGGACAGGATGGCGGACGATGGTGAGGTTGTGAATGGGCGGGACGAGAGCCGATCATCACCGGAGACGGAGACCGCAGATGACCGGATGGCGGATGACGGGGACACTGTCAATGACCGGGAAGCGACACTGCCCGCTGCGGGGATGGACGTTGTGGAGGACAAGATGGTGGATGATGGCGAAGCCGTCAATGGGCGGGAAAAGAGCCATACCCCACCAGAGACGGAGGCAGCAAAGGACAAGATGGCGGACGATGGCGAGCCTGTCAATGGGCGGAGCGAAGGGTCTGCCCCGGCAGAGCTGGAAACGGAGGATAGAGCGCAGGGCGACGGCGAAGCCGTCAATGGGCAGCGGGATGAGCAGCCTCTCCATGAACAGCTCACCGACGCGGACAAGGATTTGCCGGACACTCGGGAGCTTGTCAATGAGCGGGAGGACGAACTCCAGCCGACGGATTCCGACAACCTTCCGAACGGTCGCGAACAGAAAGAGGACCGAGACCAGCCTGCCGACAGGGAGACAGCACCTACCGAGGAGCTCGCGAACGGGCATCCACAGGAACCTGAAGCCGCAGAGAAGGAGATGCCTGATGCTCCGCCGGTGGCTGAAGGGCACGAGGAAGAGCAACCAGCTGCGGAGGTGGAGATGGTTGATTCCCGAACCGCCGACGAGCCCCCCAGGCAGCAAGAGATTCCTCCCCTGGAACATGACACGGCGAATGCTCCTGCTTCCGACGACGACGAAGAGATGCGCGACGTTGAGGTTGCCGGCGACTCGGGGGTCCCAGACCCTGTTCAGATGTCGGTGACCGAGGCCGAACCCAATGTTGAGCCACCAAGAACGGAGGCGCCGGCAAGTTTGCCAGCGCCGCCAACTGGTCAAGAACTGCCGGGCACGGGAGTCGTCGAACCACCCGTTCCCTCTCCACCGGCGGTCGAGGAAGCTGTTCCCACGGTTGTTGAGACACCTGTTTTCTCTCCGAAGGTTGAACCACCAGACGGCAGCGATCCTGTTGACTCCACATCTGGAGAGGACATCGAGATGGCGGATGTTCAACCCTCGACTGAGAACGAGAGCCGCAAAGTTCAGTCACCTCAGGAGCCATCTCAGACGATTCCCACAACGGCTGCCTCGCCTTCATCCTCATCCGAGCTAAGCTCCCGCAACACAACACCAGAGCTGGACACCCCCGTCTCTATGCCCGGGGAGCCGAGCCCGCCAGCAACACCTGGGGCCACCGCTTTACCTCCCGTCGAGGTGCTGGGCGAGTCTGGTGAGCGGATAGGGTGGCTGCAACCCCCCGATGCGAGCAACTACTTCCTCGACCGCCTCCGCGACCGATCGATCAAGCGGCAGGTCCAGATCCGCCACGGCAGAAAGTTCACGGCCGAAGACCTTGAGGCCGTCCCTCGTCCTTCTGACAGCGATGCCCGCCCCTTCAAATTCCTCAGCTTCTATGTGCAGGCCGTGGGCGATGTCCAGGAGCGGCCGTGCTTGGACTGCTCGATGAATCATGGCCTCTTCCAAGACTGCGTCGTCATCTCTGATGACCCTGAGTTGGACCGGTGCGGCAACTGCGAGTGGAACAAGCGACGATGCCACGGTGCGCCTCCGGAGCGGCCGTCCAGCTCGCGTCACAGTGCCGCAGCAAAGTCGCCCACCAAGTCTCCCAGGAGGCCACGCACATCCAGTGGTATCGTCGCAGCCGTGGAGGATGCGGATGATTTGGACGAGCAAAGCGAGCTCGCGGCTCCAAGGGGCAGTGAAAGGGACAACGGCAAGGAAAATGGAGCCATCAAGAAAGGACCGCGCAAGTCGCTGCCAGCCACTCGGAAGGCGTCGGCTCCAGCAACTCCATCTACCTCGTTCAAGTCAGGGACCAACACGCTCTCCGAGATCAACAAGCAGGTGCTTTGCCTCCGCGACGACGGGGTCGTCTTTACAGATCCGCCCATGATGCGAGGAGTGCCCCTGGCCAAGATCTCGCCGGAGCATCCTTACTGGGACCCTGAATGGAAACCCCTCGAGGAGCTCGTCGAGCCAATCCGCAAGAAGCACCAGGAGAGGTACGAGGAGCTGGACAAGTCGGGCTCAACGAGCCGCGACAAGCACCTGGCCAACCGCGATGCGAAGCGGGGGCGCATGGTGCTCAAGTTCCTGGCGGAGGGCGAGCTGCACCCGTACCAGCTCGTAGGCAAGCAGTGGATCAACTACAAAATCACCAACTACGACACGCTGTACCGGCTCGCGCAGCTGCTGACGGACGAGCTGCCCCGGATGAACCTCGACATCAAGCCGTCCGAGTGGCTGCGCCACCGGCTGTGGGAGCTGTACCAAGAAAAGGGCGACAGGTTTGACGTAGCGAGCTGGATCAGCAAGGCGTACCACGACCGCAAGATCGAGCAGCTCCGCGAGAAGAATGGCTTTGCCCGCGTCGGCCGGCCGCCGGCTCACGCGATGAAGGGCGCCGAGCCCGCCAGCAGCGGCAAGAAGGGGACGGCGCCGCGGTCGCTGAAGCGCAAGGACCCGCATGAGACGCCCGAGTCGACGCCGAGCAAGACCAAGGTGGCTAGCGCCAGCAAGCCTGCCCCGGCAGCGCCGGCGTCATTCCCTGCACAGCAAAAGCCCAAGAAGATCAAGATCATCGCCACCCAGTCCCAGTCCCAGGCGAGCAGCGTGGAGCCCCTGCTGCCAGCCAAAAAGACCAAGATCATTGTCAACGGCCCGCATCCCCCGTCCTCAACGACAGCAGACAAGAAGCAACCCCTCGGGCAAGACGAAGACCCGCTCGAGTACGACGGCTACACCTCGACCGACTCCATCAGCGACGACCGCCTCCACCCCAACGACTGGCGGCTGCACCAGGTGCGCACGCGCACGTTTGCCACCAACCCGCGAGTGACGCAGTACTGGCACTGGGTTACCGAGGAGAAGGACAGCAACAAGAAGGGTACCACGACCACTTCCACTGGTGCCCCCAAAGAACCCAAAGAAATCGAGCACCAAGTCCTGGAGTGGGTGCGCCCGGCGCGGTGGGCCGTCTTCAAGCGGCCGTATAACTTCCACCTGAACCTGGACGACGTGCAGGAGGTGGCGTTTGCGAGGGGGAGTACAAGGGTGGTGGTGGTGCATAAGAAGGGGCGGGACGGCAAGGACACGAATCCTCGTGGCGAGGTCATGGCGCAGTTTAAGAGGGAGCGCACGAAGCGGCGGTTTTTGGGGTTCCTTGCGGAGAGGGGGGTGAGGGTTGTTGAGGTGGGGAGGTGAGTTTTCCCGTTTTTCTCTGTTGTGGTGGACTGCTTTGCTGACGATGGGGGTTGTGTTGGGGTAGTGATGTTATTGAGATGAGGTGGAACTCGATCTCGCCGGAGACTTTGCCGGTTCCTGATTCCGAGGACTAGGCCATGGGACGGACCCGATGAGTCGACAATTCTGGGGCTGGCGATGGCGCTCGTCAGTCGTCACAGGACGCTTACAACAACAGGGCTTGACGACTGAGGAGGCTGGCGAGAGAGGCGAGCATTATCGCGGGCTGTGCACAAGGGTAGAGGCAACGACAGGTTCGCTGTATACGAACCATTATTTCCTCTGTTCTGATGGAGATATCAGGCTTGACGGCGTACGGCACACCATCTTTCCTTTGTTATCCTTTCAATCTCTCTTGCTTCTGTTTGCCGGCGGCTGGGGTCTGGTGTTGGGGATTTGGCCCGCTGGCGTCAAACCAGGGGCGCGCTTACTTGCTTTGCATGGTGCTGGAGTTACGGAAAACAGGGCGAGTCTTGTGTCGAGGCTTAGGGATGTTCATCACCCGGGGAGCTTTCTTCGAGAGCTGTGTGTTTTGGGGGGTCATTCGTTTTCGACCTGACTTGTATTCAGTGTGTAATAAATACAATGAGAAATTCATGGTATCCCTTAAAACGCTAAAACAAGAACCTTGGAAATGCAGGATTTCTCCCTCTTTCGTCGTCGGTTGGTTGGTTTCCGAGTTCTGCCAGGAGTCCATTTTCCAGCACTGAAGCGCTGAAGCTTCAGCGCCTGCTCAGCTACTTTTCAGGCGGGTTTCAGGGGCTCCCCTTGAAGAGCGGGCAAAAAGGCGGTGAAACGGCGAAGGCGGCAGAATCTCGGAAGATGCCGCCAACATTTTCAGATCCGCCAGACGGCAATCGCAGGGACGATTGCGCCGTGCCCGCGACTCTGAACCTCCCCACACGGCAACGGCAAGCCCATCGTCGCCCAACCACCACGATGCTGTACGAGACGATTGGCATTGTGCGCTCCCCTCTCGGTACAACTTGAAGTGACAAGAAACCAACGACTAACTCGCGCACTTGCAGGTCCGCCCGGGCAGCCTGAACGAAGTCAAGGAGTGCGCCTTCCCGTTCTACTTTTCCATTTTCCATTTCTCGCTGACCTCGTTCTTTTCCCTGCAGACTCGTCCTCACAGCCGGCAACCTCATCCTCAGCCAGGGCGGCGTGATCCGCGACATCGCCAACTGGGGCGTCTTCCACCTCCCGCGCGCCGTCTCGCTCAACCAGACGCGCTACACAAAGGGCCACTACTTCGTCATGCGCTACGACGCGGGCATCAGCGCGCACCAGGCCGTCATCCGCACGCTGCGCGTCGACCCGCGCGTCATCCGCGCCGGCGGCGTCAAGCTCGGCGACGGCAAGCTCGAGACGCTGAGCAAGTTTGGCGCGGTGCAGTGGAAGAATATGGAGTGAATGGGGATATCCTCTGATTTTTTATCGGGATGGAGGGAGAGGGATGGGATACACAAGGCCGAGTGCCTCGACACGGAGGGCCCCCAAGCACGGAACCCGCTGTTCAAGAAATGAGGGACGGAGGTATGGGCGGGTGGCCGGGGTTTGCGAGACGGAGGGCGCGAGAAGGCGCAAACAAACCTCCACGGCAAAGGAAATTTTGAGGAAGCAAGAGTCTGCTCAGCAGCCAATCCGGCGCTGGGTGGGAGGATTTGTACGATTTACACTGTAAGATACCATAGATCTGCTTCGGCTGAGACAAAGACTGCTCGACCGGGCGCGACGGGGCGCCGGACAGGAGGGAATGGAAGCATCACCTTTTCTTTTGAGCATTGCCACGCCTGCTTTGCCGAGTTTCCAGGTTACAGTAACACAAGGCGGTTCCCCATGAACCTTGAACCTCGATTTCCACACAACTGACCAGAGAAGACAACTTCACGCTGACTGGCGATACGAGTCCTCTGGGGCCTCATTTCGCAGAGTGGCATAGGGCCCTCGCCGGTCCGATTCCTGAGCCCTTGAATCGCTCTAACGTGACATTTCACCCAGCGAGCCAGAAGCCCAGGTTACCATTTACGCGGAAACCCCTGAAGTAACGTCGTATCCCCTAATAAGCAACATCCCGCCAATGGCAGCAGTAAGTCTCCCAGTTAAGGTTCAGTCGCAGATTGCAGGCAAGGAGCTCCGCGTTTTTGTATGGACAAGTCTTCCTGTATTGTGATCTAGCCTCCATATGCACCCCGAGCAATGCTTGTCCCGAACTATCATGTACCCGTAAGGGGGAATCTGCCGACCAGCCTGGACATTTCATCCGCCAAAGCAAAAGAGGCAAACAGCCACTGGCCTTCCCGCCCATCCATCATTTCATCAAGGCCCCAAAATGTTGCCGAGTCCAACCGCTGGGACCATCATCCTTAGCATGCCACATCCCACCAGGCAGACATGCCTTGACCCTGATCCCACCCACTCACTCCTCCACCTCCATCGCCTCCCCACCCCTCGCCTTCACAACCCCCTTCTCCCTACACCAAACCACAAACTCATCAATCACCCCCGGCCACGCCTGCTCCTCGGACCAAAACCCCAACGTCTCGTCCGCCATGGTCTTGACCGCAAACAGCCTCAGCTGCGTCCACAAGTCCTTGCTAACCGTCCGCTTGTAATCCACAACCTCGGCCTCACCCTGCTCATTCACCTCCGTCACACCAAACTTCTCATCCAGAAACCTCGTCCACGCCCCGAGCCAATCCACATTCGCCGACCGCCAGGGGTTCGTGGCCGGGTAGTACAGCCCCTTCCAAAACGCCACCGCCAGCATCATGTGCAGCGCCTTCTGCGGCGGTTCCCTGCCGAGCTGGAAGGCGAGGTCGTACAGGTGCTTGAAGTAGGCCGCGTCGGTGCGCGCGCGGTGGATGCGGTGCCGCACGAAGCGCTGCTGCAGCGTCCAGAGCCTGGCCACGCCGTCCTTGACTTCCTTGCCGTCCTTTTGCACCTTGAGCGAGACGCCGTCGGTGTTGTCGGCGATGACCCGCGCCCAGCCGTCGGTGAAGCCCGTGCGGGTGATTTGGCCGAGGGTTTCGGCTTGGACGATGTCGAGGACGACGAAGAGGTCGTAGCTTTCGGGGTTGGCTTCTAGGCGGAGGATGTAGGCCTCGCATGGGTCCTCGGATGGGCCGGCTTGGATGGCGTCGACAGTGGAAGGGTCGCCTTGGCCCTCTGCTTATGCGATGTGTGAGTTACAAAGATGCTCGTGAGATGTCGAAGGAGATGGGGACGCACTGGGGACGAGCTCATCAAACATCTGATTGAGCTGGGGTTTCAGGGCGGCAGCCTTGTCTTCGCGGGCACCATTGCTCTGATTTTCGCTGTAGTACCTTCATCCAGCGGTTTAGTTAGCTTCATGGTTTGGAGTCCAGAATATGAGATCGACTTGGAACATGCGAGTGAGAAGATGACGTGGGGCCGGACCTTGCCGCCGCCTTCTGCGCCTTGACGGACGGTTTCTTGTCCTTGGCCGACTTGGGCGCCGATTTCTTGATGGATTTCGGCGGCATGTTTCCGTCTTGGAAATCCGACGGCTGGTCGGGTGGTGTAGCCTTTGGCCGGTCTCTTGACGATTTTGGAGAGTGTGGTGATGAGTGGAGGGGAGGAAGAGTCGCGTCGCTGCTATCCGTCTCGGTCGACCCTTCGATGATGTGGGGTGCCTGGGGGCGCGAGCGACCGGGTCGTTTGTGGAAGCAGGAATTGAAGAGTCGGTGCAGCATCGCGGAAGGCACTGCTGCAGCGATTTGCAGTCATGAGGGAAGGAAGGCACCGGTATCAGATGAAAGCGATGCGATTTCGCCTTTCTCTTTCGGCAGGAAGATGCGGATAAACAAAATGACAAGCTGGCTCCACTGGGAGGGCGATTGTGAAGCCTGAACTCAAACTGATGAACCTTGAGGGTCCTCAAACCAGAGCAGCGAAATAGAAGCAAAAAGGAGTCAAAAAGCAAGACGGCATGAGAAACAAGGGATGTCAAGTTTGGCAATGACCGCTATATGAGAGACATGGTGTCGCAATGCCGATCTCATCTTCAACAGCCCGTCCGCGGCTCTGGAGCTCGGCTCCGTTCCGCTTGGGGGGAGACATGGCCCGGCCGGGCGAGATCAGACCGAACAAAGCGCCCATCTCGAGCGCGGGGACCGCGGGGGATTGAGAAAAAACGGAAATGCTTCACTCACTGGTTGACAGCCGCCTCGACATCGTAATTGTTGTTCCTCAGGTACTGTCGCATTCCCATCCAACGGTCAGCGCCGTGTCATGCAAGCAAGGATCGCAGGCCCATCGGTATCGGGCCGAAAGAAGAACCCTCTCGGGGAATGCGGTGCGATACGGAGGAAAGGGATGCGATGGCGGGATAGAAGAGAAGAAAAAAGAACCCACCGCCTGGGCGTTCTCCCTCGACGCTTTCGTTATCGACACGAACTGCTCCGCGGCCTGGTATCGTCTGGTCGAGGTGGACGGCATTTTGGCGGTCGAACAGGGCGGCACACGTCGGATGGTCTCCGGGACACTGAGAGGTATGCTGGGACAAGATGGGACACGACAAGAGCGGGGAGTTCGTCAAAGGCTGCTAGGAGGCCGAGCGTGTCGCTTGAAAAGCCGCAGGGTCGAGTTCGAAGATGCTTCTGGTTGTGGTTCAGGTCAGATGCCCGCCAAGAAATTGTTCACTGAGGTGGGCGCGGTCGAATCGGGTCGCAAGGCACGCGATGAGTCGCGGGGTCAGGTTCCGCTCAGCGTCGCGTGGAGGCGGGGCGCCAGGCGGAGACGTCGGGCAGAACGTTTATCAGGGATCGAGTTTCTCAAGTAGTCGGGGCCAGCTGGAATCTGACAGATCTGATGTCGGGTCTGGAAGAGAGGTTGCAAGAACTAGGTAGATGCAACATGAAGGGCTGAGAACGTCACGGCGGGGATTGCAGCCGCCATCGAGCGCAGCGGTGGCGGTGGGGCCCGACGCAGGCCACCACGCCGCCCAGTCTTGGCATCACGAGGAGTGATCCTCTTCCATGAGCGCGATAGCACCTTCGTGCCTGAATTCGGCCGTGAAGGGAACTTGGGCAAGATGTGATATTTTCCTCAATCTGATAGGAGCATGGCATCCCTTCAGCCCCTCGGCCCGAGCCGCTAGCTAACCCGCTTCAGGGGAACAAAGACACAACCTGGAAGCAGGAGGTTGCGGAACATCAACAGAGAGACGGTTCAAATATTGGGGCTCCCCGAAGAAACATTACACAAATTCAAAACGAATGAATGTTCGACCCACGGGTATCGCCTATCTCGGATCCTCTTACGAGGAATATACGACCATGTCTGTCTGTACAGTATCAAAAGAAAAACGCCGCCGATGATGTTGATGGTATGGAACCCCAGCCCCGAGATGTCCGTCAGACTCAGACAAACCAAACAAACTACCTCCCCGTTCACACTCCCCGCCAGCTTCTGATATTGTTACCCCTGAGGCCTCCGCCCCATCCTTGCGGTTCGTAGCGTTGAAACTGGGGATTTGCCTAATCCCCAAGCGGCATCCCCTCCAGCCCATCCATCAACCTCCGCCAGTTCTCCGCCAGCATCTCGGCGTACTTGACGCGCTCCTGCGCCCAGTCCTGGTTCCAGCGCGAGACGTTGTACTGGGTATGCTGGAAGTAGCTCAGCTCGTCGCGCAGACACTCCTTGACAAACACCGACCGGTTGTGCTGGTTGACAATCGACTCTTTGTCCTGTTGCTGCGTCAGCATAAAAAAACCCAAAGGAGGATCTGGATGGCTCACCTTGATAATAGCCTCCACAACCTTCTCCACCTCCCCCGGCTTAACCACCCCCTCCGGCTTCGCCCTCAGCGCCGCCAGCTTATTCTCATTCGCCGCAATCCGCTTCTCCAAATGCGGAATATTATCCCGATCCAACCTCTCCCTGCGATCAAACAGATCCCGCAAACTAACCAGCGCATCCCGCTGCCTCTTGAGATCCTCCAGCACCCCCTGCTCCCAAGCCTTGGCCTCGTCCTCCATCAGGCTCTGCGCCGTGCGCAGGTGCCTGCTCATGGCCAGCAGCCCGTCATTGAGCAGCGGCACCTCGTTGGTGTCTGTCGCGTACGTGTCGGCGCTCGTCTCCGTCAGCGAGACGAGTGACAGCGCGATGCGCGCGTGGTCGGCGGCTACCCCTTCGGAGCGCTTGACCAGTCTGTCCATGACGTTGCAGAGGGTGATGTACTGCTCGGCGCTGCGCTTGACGCCAGCGCGGGTGCGGGCGAAGAGGTCTTCGAGGGTGGAGGGGAGGGAGTCTTCCAGGACGGGGGGGAGGGGGCGGCCGGCGAATTCGTCTTGGACCGAGATGGTTGCTTGTTTGCGCCACACGGCGAGTTCCTGGGGAAAGCGTGTCAGTGGATGTCGATTGGCAGGAAACGGGCTCCTCACAGTTGGGACGGTCAGGAACATGATGACGAGCTGTTCCTGGCTGAGAACCGGGTGCCGGACGAGCGCGTTCAGGAACCTAGCCAGCCCGCGACGCCGTTTCTCTATAAAGGCGCCGTCGTTGGAGAGGTGGTTGCCATTTACTGCTGCATGTTAGCACGAGAGCCCCTCGACCAGCGTTGAAAGACCTACCAGCAACTCTCTTGGGCGGCAGAAGCGGCAGCACCCTGAACGGGTACCGCTTGTGCAGGCAGTCGAGAAGCCACACAAAGTCGCTGTACCGCCGAATGACCTTGCTTCCCCTCCTCGAGCTCGTGACTTCGTAGTTGTGGTGCTGAAACAGAAACATGCCCTCCTTCTCCGGCATCAACGTGACAATGATGTTCTCCTCGACCGGCGCACCGGTCCGGCCCCCGCCAATAGTCCTGTTGAGAGCTGGTGCGGGCGCCGAAGGTAGGCCGGCACCTGGCTCCCGGGGGGGGCCGCTGCCGCCGATTCCGCCGAATGGGGCGGTCGCGCTCGGCGATGGTTCGCCAAACCCACCGACGGAGGGCGGGTTACCGTCGAAGAACCCCCACGCGCTGGGTGTTTCCGCTACCGACGACCCAGCTCCCGATGGCGGGGCACTGGTTGTGAAGGTCGACGTCGTTCGGCGGGGGAGAGTCGCTTGCGGGCTGTATCCATCGTCATGCCCGTTGGTAGTCTCGGCTGGGGCAGAAGCAGTATGGCCATTCGGCCGTGGTGGCTCAGGAGCGTGGTTATGGTTCGCGTGCACGTCGGGCGTGTTCCACGGGTCTTCATGGTAGTCCATCGACGGTCTTCTAACAGCGCGGTGCCGCTTCGGGGAAACGGGTTCGGGAGCCTTGGGTGGCGTCGCAGGTCGCTGTGGTGGCTTCGCGCCTAGTTCTTCGAGATGCGGTAAAGCCGGGCGGCTCTCGACGAGGCCGTGGAGCTCGGGCTGGGGAAGATCTGGGGAATTGGCGAGGCTGGGTTAGCTTCAATCTAACGGATGTAGGAGTCGGGCCCACTCCGACATGCACAACACCGGCCGGGGATTGAAGTCGGCGAGGGAGCTCGGTGCTTGATAAGATAAGGCGATAGGCGCAAGGCGCAATGGGATGAGGAAGAGGGGGACTCACTTCGGCGCCGCTCGTCCACGCCGTCAAGACTAACCGCCTCGCCTTCCTGCGCTAGGCCAATCAAGGCCAGAAGCACGTTGAACTGGTTCCTGTCCAGCGCCAGCTCCTCGCCGTCCCCGCCCGGCGCGACAACGCCCATGATCCGCGCCTGAGCATCAGCGCCGAGCTTGGCGGCAGCGAGGGTCCTCGCAACGCCGCCAGCGTTGATCTGTCCTCCGGTACCGTGTTCGGCGACGACCGTGTCAAAGGCCTCGATGTAGGTGTCGGGCACGTCGGAGGCTGGGAGGAGGTTGCGAATCAGGTCGGCGCGGGTCTGCTGTTTCCGAGGGGTCGGCATATCCCACGGCGAGTCCGAGCCGGCATCGTCGTCGGCGAACAAGGCTGTGGTTGTTGAGCGCGTCATTGGGGGCTCGTCTTCGAACAAGGACGATCTACTGTTGTTGCCGAAGTTGTTCGAGCGCAGGTCGGACGGGCCGTCCGGTGGGGAGCTGCCGAAGAGGGACATGGTTATTGGCAATTAATCGTCAGGAAACAACGGAGCGGCAGTCTCTGCAGGGTGTCGCGATATTTCGAGTCGCTGGTGCGCAGTCGTGGGGAGGTTGCCGGCAGCAGTTATCCAAGTTGGAAGGCAGGAGGCGCTCCTCGTTGAATGTTCGGCAGCGGCAGGCAGGCGTCGTAATGCGCTCGCGAGGCAACACAATCTGAGAAGCCCGGTAATGGCGAAAGGGATGGGGGGCACGGTTTTTCAACTCCGCGTCGTCGGCACAGTAAGGTCGACAGCGCCTCAACAACGGTGCCAGAGATGTCGTCAGCAAGAGGTCTGAGACCAAGTAGCCTTGGTAGCTCAGAGAGCCGAGGAGGCTGGAAGCGACGCAACACTCAGCCCCACCACAATTGACAGGGGTGGACTGCCAAGGACCCTCAGCCACACATCACCTTGCCCACCAGCCACACCTCAAAGGCCTGATCAACAACATCCTCGAGGATGAATACAAGGTGAATTGTACAGTGCTGGCCCATATAAAATACATAAGGCATCCCCGCCGGCAGGAAACATCCACACGTCTAAAACAGCCGCAAAGCCTCCTTGGCAGCCTCCTCCTCCGACTTGGGCTTGCTCTTCGGCGCCGTCGTTCCCGGCACCTTGAAGTACAAACTCGGCGATTCGCCCGGCTGCAGCGTGTGGCTGAGATAGCCCCGATGCGCAGGGTCGCGGTAGTACTCGATGTCCTCACGGCTCGTCGGGTCCGGCAGGCGGTAGTAGTGTTTCCGTGCCGTCCGCGTCTTCTCCAGCACGCCCTCAACGTGCTCCGGCCCGACGGGCAGCGGCTCGGCCGTGTTGACGCTCTGCCCCTTGACCAGTCGCCTGATGGCCTCCTTGGTGTAGTATCTGGTGACGATCTTGCCGCCGGCGTCTTCGACGGCCTTGATCGCGGATGCTGATGCTCGGGACACCATGATGTCGACGGGTGTTTTCAACTTGTCGGCGCCGCGGCCGAGGAGCTTGATGCCGTCCTTGATGGTCTTGCCGACCACGCCCGACCGGATGATCTCGCGGGGTGTAATCGGCTTCGTGGGGTCGATGCGGCCGGCGTCGATCCATGCCTGGAGGCTGTCGAGGTTCAATTCCATCATCTCTGGCGCGCGGCTGCACATAGTCAGCAAAAGCTCCCCTCACAAACAGAAGCGAAACACAGCACATACTGGTTGACGAAGCCCATCCGACCATGACTAACAATGAGCGGCGTCTGACCGCCCTGGAACCACGGCTTGACCTTGCCATGCTGCTTCTGACCCTTGTGGCCGCGACCCGCCGTCTTGCCGTAGCCGGACGAGGGACCGCGACCTCGCCGGATGCGCTTGTGGTAGGCGCCCTTGTTGTCCGACAGGCTGGCGAGGATCGATGCGCTGCGCGTCTGTTGCACCGAGAGGGCGGCAAAGAGGGAGACGAGGCTTGTTGTCGCTGGCCTCGCGGGGGCCTCAATTGCTGCCGCGCAGCATCGCGCCGCCTGCGCGAACGGTAATCTTGGGGGCATGGTCGGCGTTGGGGCTTTGGGAGGTGCTGCTCCATCAAAAATTGGTTCGCGCTGCTGCAAGCCTGCAACGCCCGAAGCAAGTCGGATTGCTTGGCGGCGGGTGGGGACTCCTCTGCTGTGGCTCAAGCGTGGCTGGCTGGCTGCTTGGTGATGAGACCCACTTGCCGGATACCTTACAGGTAACGTATCCGTATCCGTTACGGGTACCCGTAACTTCGACCGTAAGGTCTCTCCAAGAGTCCAAAATCACCTCACCATCAAGATATCAGTCAGGGCGACTTTCTCAGATTTGAGCCCGTTAGCGGGCAGCCTAAACGGTGCCTTCAACCACGCGGCCTCCACTATTTGGACACCTAACCCGGGCGCGGATTGCCAAGTGAAAACATACCACGCATCTGACAGGCTCGTCGGCATCTCTATGGCTCTGTAAGTTGACGGCAGACAAGTGCCCATGTCCATGACACTGAGCCTACCGACTAGTTTGAGCAATGGGTCTTATGATAATATTGTCTATCCATGGTTGCCTTTGGTGTCGAATTGCTAGTCTACTCTTCTCTCTTTTCTCCCCCTGCCCTTGCCTTCAAAAGCCTTTTCTTGATACTTGCGCGCTTCGGCAATCTCAGATGGGGCAATGGTGAGCGTGTTGGAAACAGCGGACTGGGACTTGAAAGGAGCGTATAGGGGAGGTCGCTCGAGGTATATGGTAAGCGACCTGGGAGGGAAACCTGAAGAGTAGGGGGCCGGTACGCGCCGCTGATGAGATGGGAAACCCCAGCCGTAACTGAACGAGGATCTCCATAGCATTCCGCAAAAGAACCTGGAATTCAGTTTGCCGAGAACATCAATACCTACCTAGGTAGTCAGCGTACCGCGACCATGATCTATCAGTTGATAATAAGACCACCTCTTAAGACCATGTTTCTCAAGAGCCTCACAATGACTGCTGCTTATTCGAAGCATAATAATGAGATTCCCGGAACTTCTTGTGTTTGCGCCACGAGTAGAGAGCAGGGACTTGCAACCGTTGTGGAAACGGAAAAATGGAAAACAAAAGTTTGAGCCCAACCCGATTTGAACGGATAACCTTTCGATGGCTAAGCAGCTGGAGTCGAACGCGCTGCCATTGCGCCATGGGCCCACTTTTCTTGGTTGAGAAGAGTAAAACATTTTAGCCAAATAAGTCAGCGTGCCAGGGGGTGGAAGCAAGACTTGGGAGACATTACCCCTGAACTCCTTTCACTCTGCAGCACACAATCGCATAACTGGCAGTGGCAACAGCACCTCAGTAGGAGAGCTTCTTCAAGTATGGTGCTAGTTTGGATGTCCAGTACCAACTAACCCTCTGAGTGCCTATGGTCTAGGGGAGGAGAAAAGATTGGACAACTGGATGGGCTGTTCTATAGACATAGTTCGTTTGTGCCACCCACAACTTCAGCGCTAACAAGTAGATGGTAATATGGAGTTGCTGCAAATGGGATTAACGTTAGCATATCTTACTATTTGTCGCTATATCTAAGACTCCAGCCCCTAACTTACAAGTAAGCGCAGCCTTGGGACTAAAAAGTCCCTTCTACAAACTATTTACTATAGGAACTCACAGGACTCTCTTTCCTCGTAGGGAATAACAAAATATGTTGAGGGAATAGCAGAATATGTTGGCAGTTATATTTCCACGTCCCTTTTTACTAGATGTTTACTTTTCTTCTTGTTCTTTTCATTTTCCTTCTTTCTTTCTCTATTCCACTCACCAAAGACCCCTCTATCCCCTCTTTACCTCTTATATTTTTACCACCTTATTCATTTCAGATAATCACCTAAAGTAGAAGAGGCCTTCAAGGTTTCAACGTGCTTCAATATAATGGGCCGTACCTGCCCTTTTCCCGCCAAACATCTAATCAAGGTATGGAAGCCATCGATCACAGCATCCCAACAACCCTTTTGTCCGGAGCCCCAAGACATACATCGACCTTACCAAATGTCGTTGGAGGCTGAATAGGGGCACTAATCTGCAAACAGGAAACCGGAGAGTGCCATCCGCTGCAGGTACGGAGCAGCTGCTCATCTCTGGGCACCGGATGAGCTGGCAGTTGACTGCAATGTGGGTGAGCTAGCATCTGCGTCAGAGCCTGCTTCTCCCTCGCCTCCTTGCCGACATCACCATCCGAATGCTTGGTAGGTGACACTGGTGTGGAGCCTTTCTGGTAGCATGCTTGACATATACAATGATGATTCACCCTACTGGTGCGCCTAGCGGTGTTGACATCCATTTATCCGGTTGCAACAGCCTCAACAGGACTTCCGTACCTTGCCATACCTACTCAGGTACGGACAGCTGGAGGAAGCTCCGACGACAACAGCTCGCCGCAAGCATAGAAGTTAAAATGACGGGCCAACGCAGCTCTGCTTGCTTATGGGCTAGCAGGAGTTCTGCTTTCAGGATCCACACTAGAAGCTAACATCCATCACCATGCGGTCGTTCACTCTTACATTGGTTGCTGTCCTTGCGGCCTCTGCGCATGCGCAGAAGGTCAAAGTCAGTGAGTATCGTCCATCACCATCATGTGCGATGCATGGGGAACTCGCAGCTGACAACGGACAGTGCTGCTCGGCGACTCCATCACCGAGATCACCTGCTGGCGACCCCTGGTGTGGAGTCAGATCGCAACGGCCGGCCTGGCGAACGACGTCGACTTCGTCGGCAGCCAGAGCGATCTCCAAGCCAAGTGCTCCAAGCCCGCAGGCTTCGACCCGAACCACGAGGGCCACTCGGGCTGGCAGGCGTACGACATCGCCAAGACCTACATCGCCGGCTGGGTCCAGAGCACCAAGCCCGACATTGTCCAGTTCATGCTCGGCACCAACGACGTCAACATCGGCAAGCGGACCGCCCAGAGTATTCTCGACTCGTACACGTCCATGCTGAATTCCATGCGCGCGGCGAACCCCAACGTCAAGGTCATTGTGAGTGACCTCTGCCTCCGCGGATTTCCCTCTGTGTCGGAACACTGACGATTTCCCAGATCGACAAGATGATCCCCACCAGCTGGAGCGACGCAACCATCGAAGCCGTCAACACGGCCATCCCGAACTGGGTGCAGACGCACACCACAGCGCAGTCGCCCATCACCTACGCCGACTGCTCGCGGGCAGCCGGCTTCACCAACGCCATGCTGCAGGGCGACGGCGTGCACCCCAACGACCAGGGCGACCAGTTCATCGCGAAGCAGGTCGGCCCTAAGCTGATCCAGTTCATCAAGGACGTCAAGGGCGGCTCGACCACCACCCCTAGCAGCTCGGCGGGCACTCCGCAGCCGACTGGTTCCCAGCCGATTGGCTGCGCGCCTCAATGGGGACAGTGTGGGGGGCTGGGGTACACGGGGCCGACGTGCTGCGCGCAGGGGACGTGCAAGGTGTCGAATGATTATTACTCGCAGTGCCTGTAATCCATGGGAAGGCGGGAGATTGGAGCTTGTCATGTCAAGCATGCAAGATCTTATCGTGCGGCTCGATCCCGAAGACGGCGCGGCTGACACTTGAGGAGTCGCAAGTAAAAGAATCATGGTACTTAGAGTGTGACATGCCCCTGAGATTTTGATAAGCGCGTGTTTGTCCCTCGGATACCGTACATGTACTTGACTTGTATCCATCCCCTTCATCATCCATCACCAACCTGAGGGTGAGACTTTGCGAGCATCCCATGACCATCACTCCGTCTCGACGCACATTACCCCTTTAATTAGTCGAGATTGGTTGAAGTTTACGTCCGGGTCACTCTCGCAGATATTTCGGTGAAGACTTCCTGGACAGTCGGCATGCGTAGTCCATCCACTAACTGAACAGACAAGTCATTGAACGAGCGGCGCAAACCTCCATGTCCGTTTCAGAGCATGTAAGCCAACACGCGCAACGAGACCTGGAACCAGACCTGTCCAAATCTCGCCTCACAACCGGAGTCAACTTGACCTGAACACCGTTTCATCTCGTCTACAAGCCATCCTCCACGCCACATCCACTTCAACAACGAACCAAACCTTTCGCGCCACCCGCACCACGATTCATCTGAACTCACCAAATCTCAGCTCTGCCCGTGCCACATGCCGCGCCGCATGCGGTCTCGACGGTCTCGACATCACAGAGCCGGGAGCTGAGGCACAGCAGGCCATCATCCTGGCCGCCCCGCACCGCGCTGAATCTTGCAGACTCGGCAGTGCTCCCGAGCACGGGGCGAAAGGGGCGCATACGGTGCCAGTGGCCGGTGGAATGGGTCGGCACTGCAGGGCTGGATGGAGATGTGATGTCCTCATGTGCTAAATTGGGTGAGTTCCAGTTGGTTTTCTCATTTCGTTTTGCTAAGACTTTTGGTTCTTTGCAGCGCAGAGCTCAGCCTTGTCAGCTATGATGTGATGGAGTCTGGAATGTGTAGCACGATGTTGGTTTTCTTTTCTTGGTTGCAAGTGAGTTGCAACCGTGACGGATGCGGAGGGCTTCAGCTCGCCAGCCTTATCCCACCCAAATGCATCTTCACAGAAATGCAAAAAACGCCACATTTTATGCAAAAACGCCATGGAATGTTCTACCAACCTTCCCCTACAGTCAAACCCTAGTTTGTTTGTTAGCGCACGACTTACGTAAAAAAAACAAAGAGAAGAGGGGCTTTCTCCATTTCTTTTTTTATCTTCCTTTTCGTCTTCCTTTTAATCGTCCTTTTCCTCCTCCTTTCCCTCTTTTTCTTTTCTTCTTCTTTCT